>RJJA01000726.1:0-14655 GCA_003724045.1 Lepidurus arcticus | reverse complement strand
CCCCCACCCCCCCTCGCGACGCCCCTTATTAGGGACGGCACCATTATCTTTCTTTTGAGACCCATTTTTATGTTTCCCGCCATGAGCAAGGTCTGACAATCCTGTCCTTTCAGGGAACTAGCCTGCACCTTCGAAAAGTGGTAACAAAAGGTCCATAAGGAAAATGCTGCATGTTACCCACCTGGTTGTTATACTTATGTCACGTGACTTTTTTTGTTAGCAGTTGGTTTTATACTTGCTAGATGGCAGTACTTTCGAGATCATCTAGCTTGCGAGCCACGAACACTTGAAATTTAATGTTTATGTGACAATTAAACTTCCAAAAGCTAAGTGGAAAGACGCCAATCCAAGGTAAGTAAAGAGAACTTTTACTTACCTATTGACTTACCTTTGACTTTTACTTCCCTTGACGCCAATCGGTTCAGCAGTCAGCACTTGGTTCAGGGTTTAGATACTAGGGTTCCCTTGTTTTAGATCGCAGCACCGACGTCAATATTAATTACGTTTTTTTCATATTGTTGTATATAATTAGTGCGCAAAAAAACGAATGTTTCTTGAAGTCTAAATTTGAAATAAAATGTCTGCGACTATTAAGAGGAAGGAAATATACAAGTATGAAGCGCCATGGACCGTTTACAGCATGAACTGGTCTTTACGCCCAGACAAACGATTCAGGTTAGCCAAATTAAATACATTAAACAAATTTCATTTTCATTCAAGGAAAGCACTATTTATTAACCATATAGGCTAGCATTGGGTAGCTTCGTAGAAGAGTACAACAACAAAGTCCAAATCGTCGCACTCGACGAAGAAAACTCCGAATTCTGTGCTCGAAGCACGTTTGACCACCCGTACCCAACTACAAAAATTATGTGGATTCCCGATACAGTAAAATCTTAATATTTTCGACAATTTAAATGCTAAGAACAACTTGGAATATAGAAAGGAGCCTATCCTGATTTACTGGCCACCAGTGGTGATTATTTAAGGATTTGGAGAGCTGGAGAACCTGACACACGATTAGAATGCCTTCTCAACAATGTAAAACCATATACATATTTACCCTCGCATTTATTGGAAGTATCCTGACTGTCTTAGAATAAAAATTCGGACTTTTGTGCCCCTCTGACGTCTTTCGATTGGAATGAGATTGACCCTAACCTCATCGGCACTTCCAGCATCGATACAACTTGTACCATTTGGGGTTTGGAGACTGGACAGGTGCTAGGTCGCACTTCGGCAGTATCCGGCCACGTCAAGACCCAACTCATTGCCCATGACAAAGAAGTATATGACATCGCTTTTAGCCGAGCTGGTGGCGGAAGAGATATGTTTGCTTCAGTCGGTAAACAAACAAGTCCAACATGCAAGAGCCGCCTTTTCAAAACTTATCTATATACAAACTAGGTGCGGATGGGTCGGTGCGCATGTTTGATTTACGGCATTTGGAGCATTCCACCATTATTTATGAAGACCCTCAACACACGCCTTTGCTTCGCCTCGCTTGGAACAAGCAAGATCCTAATTATTTAGCTACAGTGGCGATGGATGCTTGCGAGGTCGTTATTTTGGACGTGCGGGTTCCGTGTACCCCAGTAGCAAGACTAAACAACCATCGGGCTTGCGTCAACGGAATTGCATGGGCGCCGCACTCGTCTTGCCACATTTGCACGGCAGGTAAGCTATTCTTTCCCATTCCTCCAACTGCTAAACTAAGTGAAAAAAAATTTCTTAAAGGAGATGACCACCAAGCGCTCATTTGGGATATCCAGCAAATGCCACGAGCCATCGAGGACCCCATACTCGCCTACACAGCCGCTGAAGGTGAAATCAACCAGATCCAATGGGGAGCCACTCAACCTGACTGGATTGCCATATGCTACAATCGATGTCTCGAGATCTTACGAGTTTAAAGCCAAAATTTTCCAACATTTCGACCTAAAATTGTTTACATTATGTGACTTTCATTTCAATCAACTTTCCCAAACTCATTTTCATCGTGTTATTTGTGTACTCCCTGTAAAACGACGTGCAAAGGCAACAATACATGCCTTCTTTTTAAGTACAATATACAAGACTAGGGGACAAATCTCTTTTTTAACCATTTCCGTTTAAATTTAACCAAGAAACTTAGGACCAAGACAAGACGCTTTTTCCCTGAGCCAGGCTTGAAAAATGTGGGACAGATCAGGAACCCGCTGGACGTTTGCTTTGCATAAGCTCTTGCATGCGATAGGCCAAGAATCGGTACTTTTCTTGCACTTGCACCTTGTACATCTCTTCCTCTCTGTCCAGCATCCGCAAGAAATTGCTCAACTCAGGCACCTCGAAGTACTCCCACTAAACAAAAGTAACGAAGTAGTCGAGAATGTGATACAAAATGTTATCTTTTTACCGGAATGTCTCCTATTTCATTTTCCTGCAAAACCAAGAAGCGTTGGGACTGTTGAGGCGTCGATTTTTGGTTAGTGCTCCACATCAAGCATAAACGCAGAGGTTTATCCTCATCAGCCAAGCGCCGCAAACGAGCTGCGTCGTAAAGTAAAGGTAATAATATTACAAACATCCATACTAATTAGTTTACATTTGGTGGTTTGGCCAATTTCCCAAGACTTCTCATACAGAGCAAATTTCCGGGGATCATCTACCACATGGAATTTGCGGAGCAGAGCAGCAATTAGCTCCCGACTGGTCGTCTCACTACACGTAAACACTTTTAGTAATACTCGTTCTCCAAAATTAGGCTAATCTCCTTAACCCCCAAATAAGATAAGTAAAGACATTTTTTTTACCTAGACACGTGAATTGAACGGACAGTATCTCGAGGCAAAAAAAACGAGACTCGGGGCACATTTGGGTCTAAGGTCGATCCAGAAGAAGCTAACAAATCGTACAGCGAAGGTGGGCGTGCCCCTGCAGCTACGCTAATCGGTCTGGCCAAATTCATCTGGATCCGCACAAAACCATGGAACGAAGTCCCGCCTTGAGACTATAAAAAACATTATAGCGTCACTAGCCAAAAATTCTACCCCTTTTTCCGTTGGAATGTAACACAAAAAAACCTTATTACCATGATGTAAGCAAGTCAACAGTTAACGACTATTCGATACCTCAAAGCGTACTAAGAGCGCCTGTCCCAGAATAAACCGCATGGAGCTCGAAATCATGCTTCTAATCTTGGTCCAGCAGTTTCCGTTTTCCGGCAACTAGCTTAAGCTCCACCCCTCATCGAAAACTCCCTCTACAATACAGTATTCAAGAAGTGCTGGGCCAAAACTCACCATTTCTAATGCAGCTTCTGGGTGCAATCGATTATATAGCTCCAAAATGTGTTCTTCTTCATCCGACGTCTCAGGTTCCTGCTCACTATTCATTATGGCTATTCTTTGAGGTGGCTTTACTCCTTCCACACCCACTTGAGCTCCTTCAACCTGTTCTACTCGCAACGTTTTCTCGTCCGTTGGGGCCGTTTTTCCCTCGTTTTCCTCACTGCAGGCCAGAAAAGGCGCCAGCAATTCTTCCTTGCTCATGTCACGCATATTCGCCGACAAAGACGACTGAGTCGCGGGTACTATAAAGAAGGAATAGTCAAAACATGCATTAACATATGGATGTAATTTCCCCACTACTATCTAGCAGCACGTTCTTTCTTGGTAGTCCATTCCTAGCAGTTTAAGAACCAGGAAAATCTCGGACTTTTTGTTAAAAAAATTAAACACACAGCTAAGCATGGCATTTCATGGATATGAAATCTGTTCTTTGCCTTTTTTCAGAGCTTTTCTTGGAATCATGTACGCTTTCCTGCTTCGTTAACCAGCCAAAATTCCCCGTCTGTTTTAACCAGCCCCAAAGACTATATTGAAGCGTTAATACCTTCTTCTGATTGAGCTGGATGAAACGAGTTCCAGGTATCATTTAGAGCCCTTTCCAAATGGGCGGGGTCTGGCAATGGTGCATGTCGTAAGGTAACCCGCCCTGTAAGAGGCGACCCTGACGCTGAAGCATAGCCGCTACTGCGACCTGACCTCTGACCAAACCGCGGACTCTCAGGTACAATCTGCATCGAAGGCGCTAATTCCGGTACCGCTACCTGAACATGAAGCTGATTGAAAACTTCTTCGGTTTGTGTTTCTGCCTCGACTTTCCGCTGTGCCAAGTGTGTTTTACACCCCACATTAGCTTGTTCTCGTTCTGGATCTCCAGTGGATGCCTGGAATGCAAAGCGTCTTCGGGAGCGCCGAAATAGCCACGTCGTGTCCGATAATCGAAAGACCTTGCCACTACTGCTATTACTGGCACAATCTTCAGAGGAAGTACTGTCAATCCAGCCTTGCCGTTTAGCCCACGTAGGCCATTCCCCCGAATCTTTGTTAAGATCTTCAGTGGCTTCCGCTGGTATCAAAACTGGATACGGATTAACGGCTTCGTTTAGGACGGTGGCTTGAACCGGTTGGGCTTCGTGGCCTTCTGTGCTGTTTTGGCCGCTCACCGTGGCTAACCACGTCAAATTCGCGTCACATTCCGTAACGGTGGCTGCATGGGTAGTAACTCGTCGCAGGCGATCCAATTTGGGTGTTATAACCCGCTGAGCTCGTTGAGATGGGCTTCTTCTGAATAAGGATGGACTCGCATTGCGTTTCGGGGGCGGAAGAGGTGTCGACAAGCTTGGCGAAAGAAGATGCCGCGAAGTTAGCCCAGGCACGTTATGATGGTTGTTGTTGTTATTGGCTCCAGTAGCACGAGACAAAACTCCCGTTTCATGTGGTTGTACTTGCAGTCGGCCACGCCCGCTGCCTTGTCTTTTATGGGTACTTTCACTCTGGCCCATGACTCACTCACCTTTCAACAATACACTACAAGTGTTACAAACAAGGCCGCATAGACTCAAGCCAAACGCACAACGTTTCCCCAAAAGTGTTGTAAACGAGCCCACGATGGCTAACAATGAAATCTGCACGCTTTTTGGTCAACCTGCGAAACTGTGCTACACAACGCAATTCAGTACACGGTTTTCTTATCACGGTAACTAAGGTTTTAAGCTTTATCACAATTTTCGTGTATCACAGAACATGGAAGCCTGGAACTGAACCTGACAACGCGCGATACTGAAAAACGCCCGCTAACAGGGCCCGCATATGGCTGGTCTCCGTAAAGTTTTGGACCCTCCCTGGCTTGAAGCCAAGTGGCCAAATTCCCTCCCGCGACTCTTCAAAACTAAAACTGCCCCAACATAGCCCAGGGTCCGTCTGACGTCTTGCGTCTTGTATAAGAAATACACATACCTCATGCTAAGGTAACTGGAGATGGGGTATGCAGGCTTTATTTTATACGTTATCCTACGCCGCCTTCGTCCTTGATTATGCCTGGTTTACTCGATCAAGGTAAACAAACTGGTTAACCTCGAACCTCACCGAGTTCGCACTACACCAACCTGATCATGAAACGATATTAAACTAGTTCTTACCTAAACACGTTTCTTGCCATGACTCTTCGCTCAACTAAAAAGGAAACAGGAAAAAGAAACAGAAATGGATATTTAGGTCTGAAATTGAAACTTCTATTAAATTAGAGGGGAAATGCTGAATGTACCAGAATTCGGACAAGCTCAGCTAACTCAATGTCCATGCTTCGATTCCCCGAGTCCGGCGTTGCCAAGGGAGACAAATTGGACGAATTTGATGCTTCGTCTCCATCAAGCGAGGAAGATCTCGACGAACCCGACTCGTCAGCCATAAGCTTCCTCAGAGGTGTCCACAACGACCACCCCTTTGATCGATCAATACCTCGTCAAAAAGTTTAGCTAATTGAAAACTGGCGGTCGATCAAAATTTTTTACTTGTATCCAAGCCGCCAATTTATGGTAAGGTTCGTCTGTGCTGTGGGCCAAACGTGATGTCATGACGGAATTGGAAAACCTTGGGTGTCTCAAGATTTCTCGTCTTCCCAGTGAAAGCCGCCCTATCCAAGGTTATACCATTGGCCTGTCTCTGACGCACGTTTTACAGCGCTCAATTACGCAACGGAGAAAATTCCTCTCTTCGCACCTGTAATAGGAAGAACCTAAAAGAAAAGAAACAGGAAAATTAGAACCGGAAATAAACCAACTGGTACAACGTGCTACAATAAATATTCTATAACTAAACGCCGAGTCCTTTATTAACGAAAGATAAATAACGAGTAAATACCACTCGCGAAACTTCCAAGACATAATGGAAAGATGGAAAAAAAAAAGATGACTTTCAACACAGACCACGCCCACACGAAGGACCTGTCGGTCTCCCCTCAATGACCTCTAAAACATGCTGGCTCTATTTCAAACTACCTTTCCCGCCCCCAAAATAGACTAGCACCCATCCCCAGACCTCTTTTGGCCATGGCCAAAAAACTGAACGGTTGTTCGGTTATTTTTTTCTTCTTTTGTTAAGTCCCTGGTTGTGCATTCCAACTCATAACTGCCCCTATTTTGATTTTGCTCCCATTGCATAGCTCTCCCAAATGAAAGGGGGTACGACATGGGTGGAGGTATCATTAAAAGTATTGGAAACTCGCATCGCTTTATAATGAAACGGCAAGGTTAATTCCATGCTCGCTCACGCTCACGCTCATTTGTGATGGGCAGTCGGGCAGAATGCCAAAAATGGCTTTCGTCTTCTTTGCTTTTTACGCGCTTAGGTTCGAAGCCCCCCAGCCAAAGCGTAGTGAGATGAGCGTCGCGACGCTAAGTGCACCTAACTCGTTCGATTTTCTTTCCTGACAACCTGAACACGTATTTTGCTCTCATCGCAAAAGAAGACAATAGGTGCTTTTCCCGAATGAAGAAGCCACACTCACAAAACCAATAGTGAACATTACGTAGTTTTTTGCTAGTGTCGTCTTCAAAAAATGATCTCGCCTGCATTCGTTATTGATATCGATAGCGCAGACGTTAATAGAGAACCAATGGACTTAAGTGACATGAGCTCCAGTTTGCCTGACGAGGAAGAGAACTGGAGTCAATGGCGTCCACCTCCCCCGCCTTATTGCCGCCCTCAATCGCAACCGCGCTACCAGCCGCCCAGCCAGGCTGATCACGCCCACTTGTCAGTAACCACCTCGTGTTATGGTGCTACGCTGAGTCCTTACAGTACACCTTTTCAGACTCCACAAGCTTCACCTTCCGCCTCGCGCCAAGTGAGTCCAGCTTCCTCATGGGCGTCCCTTGGAAGCCCGGCCCACTCCCATGAGTCCTTCAGTCCGGTTCGGAAAGGATCGGGAGGCGTGGCTCGCAACGAAACTCAATGTTTCGTGCCGGACAACAGTTCGTATCCGCTGGGCTTGATTGAGCGCGGAATTGATGACGAATTAGCTCTTATCCTTGAAGCGGATCCTTCTATCATTGACAGAGGCATGGACAATATACAACAACATGATAACTCAGCCAATAACAAATGGCAATGGAGAGATAAAAGTCACAACGAAGGCCAAATTACCGGTCGACCACCACGAACTGGCGGGTAATTATTATTATTATCAATCTTATTTTGAAGTTGGGAATTTAACAGTGTCTAGTTTTCCTCGCATGTGGCACCTTAGTAACTTGTTCCCTTTCGTTTCCCTTTACCAAGCCCGGTACTATACCTTGGCTCGGTATAGGCGGTTAGCAGGGGAATTTCGGAACAACTTTTCGTTAAAACCAGGACATTTCATGAAAAAAAATTATAGTAAACTTGAGCACACTAACAGTTATGCACAACCAATCCAACTTTTTTTCCAAGTACGTAATTATACATTAGTAACATGCAAATCAATGTGAAATACGTTGCCTAAAAATATGTCCTCTAAAAAAAAAAAACTTTTGTTTTAAACTGCTTCCAAATCTGACATGACAAGCTGTTTTCGATAAATCTTGTTCCGAATGTTCGGAACACTGTTTGGGACGTTGTGCTGCTACAGCAAACTGTGGTGACAAGTTGTACTTTTCAGAAGCAAAACAAGCGTAGAAATTTTAATTATATAGCTATCTCTTTCTTTTCTACTTTATTATGCAAAGCTTTCGCAAAACAATAACAAACATCAGTGCCATCTGTGACTGGTTCGCATTAATCAGCTAAGGTATACGGGAGCCTTAAAGGAAATAACAAACATTCCAATTTTGGTTTTACGTCACAGACTGGCGCTGACAATGTTCCAAGTTTTTTGTCTTTTATCAGCGACATGGGTCGGTGTATATCAATTTTGTTTTGTTCGATAGGCCACCGACGCTCAAAACGACAAATGTAACTTCCAGAACACAACTGAAGCAGCAACTGATGAGAGACCAAATCGTGCAAGAAGAATGGCGGGAAGGGTCGCAAAAAAATGCGGGCCAGAGAAACGAAGACTTAGCGCCAACAAGCATCCCTATTTGCTCTAAAGCCACGCCTCCGATCGTCGGAATCCCCCAAACTTGGCAGGTAGCCATTTCTCTTCTTTATCCCGAAAATCGCAATACTTATAGCTGACGAGCATTTTCCCCTTATAGGGTGCGAGTCGATTAGAGAACCCTACCCTCTATCACGTTATGCAAAGCCAAAGACGCGCTTCACCCCAACCCAAGCGTCAATGTTCGCAACAAGGGCCTGCAATTTCTGCGTCAGCACCTGAACGACCACCTCCCAAGGTAGGGAAAATATAACAAGCCTTTTTATTTGCAAGGTTAAACACACACTATAAAAAGTAATACCTTGAGGAGGAAAAAGCTAGATTAAGTCACCTGGCTCGCTCTGCCTTGAAGCACATTTCGGGAACGTGCTTGGTCACCTAAATAGTCATGAAACCAGAAAACATTGTAAATCTGCGTAGCACACGAATCAAAACGTTTCACTATGGAGATTATGACAATTTAAATGTCCTGCCTCGTACTGTGAGGGAAAAGGTCTTGAAGTTGCTGGGAGAGTCGGAAACGTCTGAACCAAACGTAGGTAACGCTCAGGAACAAGTAAAGTCAGCGAAACTCATGCCTGTGTGTGTTCGTGGCTGTAAAACAAGCCATCGACAGTTCTTGGCCCGGTTTTCTGAAAAAGCGTCGGCGTCGTCTGCGCCGCTCCTAATATTGATTGTCGCCACGGCAAAGAAGAGGGGCTTCGTACGGTTGCAGAGGCAACTTGCAGAGTATAATATAGCTTAAGAAGGAACTCTAGAGCGGAAAAGGAGCATACAACGAGTGCCAAAACGTTTCGCTAAACTATTTACTGTCAATTCATTTCCTCAACACGATATTACGGCGCCAGTGTGCTAAGAGTTTGTTCATTTCTCGTAAGTCATCATGTTTGTCTCATTCTTAAAGAAAAAGGCATGTTTTCTGCCAACTCTTGTTTCGTTCTGTTATAGCATTCGCACGGTTGGAGGTTAAAATTGTTTAGACGCAAGTGAGTCAGCATGACAATCCGAGTATCATAATCTTGTGGGGAATTTTGGGAAGTTTAATACGCGTAAACAACCAAAAGGACTAACGCAGACTCTCGACCTTGTCTTCAAGAAGACACCTTTAAAAGTCAACGCAAGATTTGTGATTTTATCTTCAGAAAGACTTGGTGATGATAAGCTAGTGTATCAGCAATACAGGCTGAGGTTGCGGAATCCAAAATCTATCTCTGAAATTCTCGACTCGAGAGCGTATAGTTCTTCGTTGACCGTTGTTCAACTCCACGTGCTTACACGTTCGGATTGGCCTTACTATTCTTGTGCGTGGTTCAAAATCTGAGTCCGAACTGCAAAAGTCTGTTTTTGTTCCTAAAAAGAAAAAGTTCATCCCTGTCCTAACCTAGATTTCAATTAAGACCATTTCCGCGACTTCATGCTTCATCAAGTATGGTTGGGCTCTGTGTTCGCCAAAGACGAACCGCGCTGGTCCGCGCCATCTGCAAGATCAAAGAAGGTATTACAACATCCGTTTTTAGCTGCAACGCTATACACAAGAATTGAATGTATCTAAGAGCTTGCTTGAGTTATATAAGACTGCAAGCTCATCTTCGGACCTAAATCAGACCAAAACTGGGAAAAAACCAAGAGTACTGATATGTCATAGTCCAAAGTGATGAAACCTCTCTTGGCGAAATAATCTGGTTTAGATCTTACGTATGAACACACTATAAAGGCATTTCCAATTTTAATTTCTACTCTATTGAAGAACTTTATCGCTGACGGTTATCTCACTGGATAAGAAATTTCAAGTGTTTCGAAGGACCCACTTTTACATTCGTCTTATGTAAATTAAAATTAAGAGACCCGTACGAAGAAAAGAAAAGGTGTCTAACGTGACGAAGGATTAACCTGTCTTAAACCCTGCCTCTGCATTTCTCATTCACACATACAGGTCTGTTTTTGTGCACAGGTACATAACTTTTATCTTTTAGTCGCTTTGCAACCCTGTGCATGCGCGCACATTGGCCAAAAATGGTCAGCACAGTTTGAAAACTCCACACTCTCTCCACGAGGCCCTGCCTAACACGCATTTTTTTCAATTATTCCCCTCCGATGGCTTTGTACTACAAACAGACAACAGTCTCATTAGTAGCTCGCGACAGAAAACTCGAGTCGACTACTAATTATATTAAAATTTGAGTGTGGCGTATCTCGTAGAACCTTTCCCGCATAGTGAACCTGGAGTGCCCCTAGAGAAAGAGAGAGAGGGACTGAGTTTGCCTCGCAATAGTTATCCTAACAGTGGCGCATTCAAAGAAGCATATTTCAAATTCTGATGAGTTGTTTAATACGTCCAAGAAAGAATTAGTATTCCAAGTCCACTCTAGAGAAACAAGCCGGGCACGCGACCACAAAAATCTTAACCCTCAAGTTGCCATTCTGAAAGCAACTATTTTCCCCCAAATCTTAAATACTTTTAGTCCTGTGCTGCACAGCAGCGCAAGTGCATCAAACGTGTTTCGTCCAACCTGCCTTTTTAGCGTGTGAAGTGCTTTACTGTATAAATCGTGCTACACTTCTTTTGGGACTACGTGAACAAAGCAAACAGAATATCAAAAACAAAAAAGGCTAAATCGCAAATCTGGTCCTCGGGCCAATTCATTGTTGGCCGCGACCAGGCCCCGAAAAACGTTCAAAAGGGAGCGAGCAGAGGGAGAACCACCCTCCTCATATTCAGGAATCGAACATTTTAAGTCCTCTGCCAGCTTAACATTTTCTTCGCAGCGGCCAAGTTCATTAAGCTGTTTTCAGGTCTAATACCCACCAGACTCCCATCGTTATCATACGCGATATACTTAATCCGCACTATATCCCGACTTCAGACCTGTATAATATAGCCAGACCCATAAGTATAAAGCTGTTTTATACTCAGAAGTCAACAAAAATGCCTATATTTCCAGTATCGACTCGTTCCTACCATTGCCAGGTATACAGTTCGGCCTTCCCTCAAGAGAATGTTCCAAGAACACTTGCTTAACAAGACCTTACTATAGTACTATATATATATGAAACTAGATTTCATTCTAGCTCGTTTGTGGTCCATCCCACACGTTTCTATAAACTTGGTTCTGACTATTTTGTAAAAGAAAGATTTCTTTTTCATCTGCAACAGGCGGAGGACTTTTTGGACGAAATCCTGAACCTGGATGGATTGGATGGCACCGATGGGATGAAACTAGTGGAACCTAATGTGATCAATCCTGAGGTGAGGTTTGTTGTAACAAGTTTTGTAACTAACGAACTTTAGGAAATTGGATTTACTTAACAAGACGGATCTTCTGTTTCAGATGTGTTCAAGCGTCAATTTCATGGAGCAGTTGTTATCGCTGGGATCTCCAAACAGTCCAACCTCTCCTTCATCTAAATTAGGGCCTGGGTCTGGCAGCACGCTCTTCACGTTGGGTTTGACACCCGGGGCGATGCAAACTTCGACAACTATGGGTAGCACTACTGGTGGTGCCTTGACCTCGTCAGGTCACGGAACCTTGTTAGTGTCTTCATCTTCTCCCTACAATGCTTCACCTGCTCATCATGGCGCAATGCGACACAGAGCTAGTGACAGCAGTCCGCTCGACGATTTAGGCATAGCGTCCGGGTCCAATACACCGACTGAATTACACGGAATGCCCATTACCGAGACAGAATTACGTGCGTTAGCAAAAGACCGTCAAAAGAAAGATAACCATAATATGAGTAAGTCTTATTTCCTTATCAGGGAAAGCCCTACGAAAACACTCCGGTTATAAACGTCTAATTAGTGCTTTAATTTCGACAGTTGAACGGAGGCGGAGGTTCAATATAAACGACCGAATTAAGGAACTGGGAACTTTGCTGCCAAAAGGCTCGGATCCGTGAGTAGCGAACAGAATTGATTAGAGAAATCTAGCTGCAGAGCAACTCCAATGACAGTACTAGGTATTTCGAAAACTTCCGGGACATCCGCCAAAACAAGGGAGGGATCCTCAAAGCATCCGTGGAATATATTCGACGCTTGCGACTCGACCGAGAGCGGTTACTAGCGCTTGAAGCCAAACATAAGCAGTTGGAGGTGCAGAACCGTAGACTGCTACTTAAAATTCAAGTAATGGCGTTCAACTTGTCTGGCCTTTATCTCAATTAAATCTAATGATATGTGGTTAGGAAATGGAGCTGCAAGCCCGTGCTCATGGAATAGCTACGACCACCTCTGATTTGCAATGGGAAGATATAGGTCAGGTCCCTCTTAATGCTCTGATCAAGTCTGAGCCTAGTGAAGACAGTTTGCGAAGGGTAGAGCTAGACTAAAAGCTCCAAGTCAAAGGAATAATTGTATATTCTTGATCTAGATTCCCGATGTCATAAACGAGGCTAGCAGTTTAGGAGCCTACGCTCCGCTAGAAGATTTTATGGATGAAGAAGGCCTTCACGGAACTCACCATCGACATGATCCGGTCCATGGCGATCCTTTACTAAGCTCACCCTCATCACAACTAAGCGCAATAAGCACAAATACTGACAATTTCTTGCCGCATTTCGGGAATCATGGCAGTCGTTCCTCTTCACCTCACAGCTACGATGATAACCTTAGTCCTGACTCTATGGATCTAATCTAAAAACGATTCAAGTCTGGACTTGCAACGAAGAAACTTTCAGTGCCTTACAGTTATGTTGGGTCAGAGTCAGTCAGAGCTAAGATAAGACTGCAACAAGTAAAAAAAAGTTCTGATAAACTTAAAAAGTTCATAGACTGTTCAAGGGCGGATTTTTTAAGAACAGCTGGCATGTAGTCCTGTGGGTGGTTGCGTTGTTGCTGTTATTGCTGATGTTGAATGTGAAATTTCATATTGGAGTTTTGGTGTGCTCATCTCGTTGGACGGAAAAATAGTTAATAAGGATAGAGGAACTTTTACCTGTGTTTAGTAGAAAGTTTGAATTATGTTGTGGCAGAGTTGAAATGTGTTGTGGCAGGGTTGAAATGCGAAAAACGTTAATAACACTATCAATATTCCGCATGAAGCATCGTGTAGATGAACTCTTCCGATTGTGAATTACAATCAAGTCTAACGCTTGACAAATCTTAAATTTATTTTGTTTTATATTTTGTGTACAAGGATTCGGCGATAATCTCCTAGTATCCCCCCAATTTCGTAACACAAACTATGACGGAGAATATGAACTGGGAGTCGGCACTTAACACTCTTTAGGACATTTTCGAAAGAGTTTCACACTAGCGCCATCGTGTTTTCATGGCTTGTACTTGTACAGGAAAGGCTTCAAATCCTTTCGAAAGATATCCCAAAGAAGCAGTGTTCTATATCAATGTTTTTTGTGTGATCTTAGATCATTTCCGATCGTCGTCAACCCGATCAGATCAAAAGTTGTAAAATTTCAGAAAATCGAGATCCAATAAAAAAGATCCTCATCGATCAGATCAGATCATTTTATGAAAACAATAATGGAAATAAAATTAAGTGCTATTATGCCGAATAAACGTGAATTGATAACGAAAAACATTTATTACGTATAATATGCAGTAAAAAGTACCAGTAATAATAAGTTACGGCCAAATCAGGAAGGTTACTCTTCCAATAGCTCAATATATGAGTATACCGCTATTTTAGGAATCCCTATTTCAGTAAATCAAAATTAAAAATAAGTAACCGGGACTCGCGTTTGTGACGTCTAAATAAGTGTTGCTGTTGGTTTTCGTCTCCATTATTTATTTGAGCTGGTTTGTGGTTTGCTTTAAGGGATTTTGAGATAACCGAAAACCGATGGAACTATATTGTAATAGTCAGATAAAATGTGATTCAATAAGATGTATTAAATCTGTGACTATTAGCTGGACGGTACAGTTTGGGGTGAACAGTGGTAGAAAGGTTCACTGGGTAACTCAAACTGTGGAGGTCCAAAGATGTGGTAATGGGCTTCTGGTTGAGCGGCCGGGCGACGATGTACGCGGTACAACTGGTGGATAACACTTAGATGCTGCGTGGCTCGGGTATAGAGTAGGCCGTGGAGTAGAGTGTGTGAGCGTGAGCGTGTGAGCGTGTACGTAGTAGCTGAGAGTACCTGCGGATATCTGAGTGCGTGTCTGAGGATAACTGAGGATATCTGTCTGTGTGTGAGCGTGTGTCTGAGCGTATCTGAGCGCCAGCTTCAGGTCAGCGCGCCGTACTTATAGGCCTGCTCAGCCTATTGAAGATGCTAAATCGGTCTCGGTCCTCGTATGGG
>RJJA01000725.1:0-13293 GCA_003724045.1 Lepidurus arcticus | reverse complement strand
AAACTTCGCACTGGAAACACACATAAACTCCACAAATGAAGCTAAATTAATGCTTATAAATGAACAGGACTGTTGTTCGTAACTGCAAACAGTAAGTTACGCAAATTCAGCTAAAAACACAAATATATAAGTTATGCATAACAATAGGCTTTGTCCCAAACATGCAGCTTCTTCTGCTTTGCGACCGCGACTGAACCCACACCGCCCACACGTTTTATTATTGCTTTATTATTTTTGTTTCAACTGTTTCACTGCAGCCATCTATTGACACGAAGCTTCCGTTCCTGTTCACGCCTTCGGACATCCACTTGCCCAGCTTATTCGACAGTTAGACCCATGGTTAGACCTGTCGTCTTGTTCACTCGGTTCGCAACGTAATCTGCGGAGCGCAAAAGTTAGCTGTTCGCGTCATGTTCTCTACTACACAAACGCATGTAAACAAAACAAAGTACGCCCCTCGAATACAAAATGTATTACTCGCCTACTCGGTTGTATCGCTTATCGCTTAACATAAATTTGTTTAAGACTCGCATCTCGCACGTTATATTCCTACTATGCCCCTTCAGCTTCCATTTTATTTTGAGGGTGTTACACACAAAATTAAGAACTTTCATATTGCAGCTGAACAAAGGCAATGGGCGGCTTTACATTTCCTTCCCGTTTTTATCGGACTGTTATTCCCCGTTATGGTGCCTTTTTTGCATATCGGGGTTGTGTCGCATCTATGGGACGAGTACAAACGCGAAGTGGATAGGAAACACTGCACCTGTTCATGCTTTGACACAGTATTTAAAGGTGAACTTAAATTTGTTCGCCATATAAAGAGGGGGGGGGAAACTAAAATGTCTTTCATTTAAAATAGGTGCGTATGAAAGAGGCGTAAGTGGTTACAAGCATATTTTCTTCAATGCCACGTCGAATACGTTTAAAATTTGGGGAAGCACGGTACTTTACTTCATTGCGCTATACGAGGCCGCCAAGTATCTCACTGGCCTTTCCGTTCGGGGCAAAGTGCGGCTAACTATGGTCGCTTTATTCTTGAGCATCTTATACGCCCATTACTATTCGTGGTGGTCGTACTTCAATTACTGGAATGACGACTTTTACTCACAATGGAATCATCAGCTCTTTTTCAGTCTTACCGAACTTTGTTCCACATTATGTGTCCTCAGTATGGCCAACACAGACAATGCTGTTACGGGTGCCAAAACAGTTTTCATTATTGCCATAGCCGTTGTACACGTTTTCGCAAGCGGTTGGGATCAATTCGTGACGAACGTCGTTAAAGGCGAAGGCAGCATGCACCAAGTGTTACGAGACGTATTTTTCATGGGACCTGATTTACTACACATCGCATTACCTATTTATGAACTCCAAAAAACTGCAGCTACAAAAAGGTTGTCGGCTGCGCATCTTATATCCAACCAAGAATTCTTCGGTGCCTTTGGCCTTGTCATCGCACTAGGAATTGTTTGCATCTGGCTATAAGCATTGTTACTTTTATAAGCCAGCCAAACCGCAGTCAGTTTTTGTTTTTAACACTTTGTTATAAATAATATATGTATTTAAAATTGTGCATTCCAAGTATGTAACGCTTCGTCCTTGTGAATCCTAACATTCCGCGCACAAAAGGAGGAGCTTTTGCGCTTATGGGCGGTACTTACATACGTGTTACAACAAACGAAACTATTTTGCCATGTGCTCTTATTGAATATAGACATATTTAACTTAAACTGACAACCTTATTCCTCTTATACAAAAATACGATGTTTCGCAGCTTCGGCAGTGTTTTCTGCCATAACTTGCAGAAAAATAACGCTATCCATTTCCAGGTTAAACCTAACAAATCCGATGTGGTCTGTTTTAGCTTAATGAGGTAAGTGTTTATCTACTAATATGATAAAGAAGTAAATGAAATTAGTAACGTAATTAATAACCTGTAATAAGTGGTAAAATAATCTGTTCAGGTTTTATGGAAATTCTCCCATTCGATTAAAAGATGACAAAGAATCCTCCAACGGTGATGTTGGAGATATTGTTACCACCCACAAGAACCCAGCGCGCTTTAATGTTCGGGAACGTACTCCCGTTGAGAAAATGAAGGCTGGTTTTGGCATTGGCGTTACGGAGCGAGATAAAACGTTTCCAGGTTACGTGGATGTGGTGGTTATTGGTGGCGGAGTTATTGGAGCGTCCATTGCCTATCACTTGAAAGCCAGGACTCCACCTGGCACAGGCTTAAATGTAGCGTTGGTCGAAAGAGATCCTGCAGTAAGATTTTATTTGACCCACTCAATAAAATTCTTAAAATATTTGGTATATAGTATACTCGTGCTTCGACGGTTTTGTCCGTTGGAGGCCTTCGACAGCAGTTTTCTTTGCCTGAAAATATAGCTATGTCCTTATACGGCGCTGAATTTCTGAGAAATTCTAAAAAGCATTTGGCTATGGTGGACTCTGATCCACCGGATGTGCAATTTCAGCCCCATGGATACCTCTTCTTGGCGACCGAAGCTGGCGCAGAGCAAATGCTAGTCAACCGTCAGCTTCAAACGTAATAAGAGCCTGGATTATTTGCGGAGACAATTGTAATGAAGAGAGAAATTTTAGGGAACTAGGGGCTAAAATTGAGTTACTCACTGCAAACAAATTGAAAGACAAGTTTCCGTGGATCAACACCGATAACGTGGAGCTTGCAAGTTACGGACTTGAAAATGAAGGCTGGTACGTTGTTGTGCTTTATATTATAAGCTAAAAGTCTATTGACGCTTTGTATTAGGTTTGACCCTTGGGCGCTACTTGAAGGGTTTCGTCGTAAGGCAATCTCGTTAGGCGTTGAATACGTCAAGGGAGAAGCCGTCGGCTTCGAAACGGAATATTCCGAGTCTTCCGGCATACCCGCAGAAGGATATCCCGGACACGAAAGATTAAAGAAACTTGTCGTCAAAATGGAAGATGGCGAATTGCGGACAATTAACTTTGCCATAGCTATTATTGCATGTGGGCCTCAGTCGGGGGAAGTGGCTCGATTAGCTGGTATAGGAACAGGGACAGGTTTACTCCAAGTTCCCTTACCAGTAGAACCTCGGTATTTCACCCCTTAATTAACTAAGTTACAAACGCCCAAATATGTATTTGCTTTTAGAAAACGCTACGTGTACGTATACCATTGTCCTGATGGGCCGGGACTCGACTGCCCTTTGACGGTGGATACCACCGGAACGTATTTTAGGTATCTTTCCTTGCTAGTCTGTGGAATAAAGGAGCTTATTTATCTATGTTACCATAGACGGGAAGGCCTAGGTGGACATTACGTAGCAGGAAAATCTCCTTTACCCCATGAAGAACCAGGAGATTTGACCAACTTGGATGTTGACTACGCCTATTTTGATCAACAGGTGTGGCCAACGCTTGCTAGCCGAGTCCCTGCTTTCGAAAACTTGAAGGTATATGCATTCAATATGGAAACAGTTGAGTACCGTCGAAATAATTTATCTTTGCTTATAGCTTAAGAGCGCTTGGGCTGGATTCTATGATTACAATACATTGGACCAAAATCCGGTTATTGGCTACCATCCATATCACAACAATCTTCTTTTTGCTACTGGGTTCAGCGGACATGGTAAGAGATTTTACCTTGTATATACGACTATTAGTGGTTCATTTTTTTCGTCCAGGTATCCAACATGCACCGGCAGCTGGAAGAGCTGTTATGGAGCTTGTTATCGATAGTGATTTCAAGACGATTAACTTATCCAGGTTTGGATTTGATCGCGTAATTGAACAGAGACCCATACCCGAGTTGAATATTTGGTAAAGCCAAAGTAGAAACGTTATAAGAAACAAATACTACCATATAGCCCCTGTGAATTTTTTATGACATGCAGAAAGATACACAGCAATGCTCAATCACTTCTATAATTTACTGACGTTAAAGCACTGTATACAACCTTCAACCAATGATTACTTGAGAACTTGAGGTTGAGGACCGAATAATGAATTGCCTTGCTTGTTAGCTGCTCTGGATGGAGCAAATCCGAGTAGCTTTTGAATATTCTAGAATTAAATTTGAAACATATAATCCATTTTTGCATTTAAAAAAATCAAATTTACCTGGCGAATAGACATGGTACATAAAATGTACAGGAATATAAATGAACAATCAGTATAGTCCTCGCCCGGCAAACTTCGGTGAGACAAGCCCTGGATCCAGGTAATGGGCGTAAATGGTAGTTTAGCTACTACTCGTCCATCGAAACTAGTATTAGTTTTAAAGACAATTATAAGCCATCATAATATTTTTTTTTGTTGTTGTTGTCTGTTACATTGAATTGAACATCCCAAGCAAGGCAGTAAAGGCAAAACCGATGGCCAGCATAGATTTCATTTTGCCCAGCGATAAATCCCGGCTGTTAGCCTTCAGCTTTTCTTCTTCGCGCTCGATTTTCTTCTTGTATTGTTTATCTAATGTGTCCCCATGTGTTTCTTTTATTTTGTCCACTAAAACAAAAGACAGCTAATTGCTATTAGTATGGTATTGTTACACTACACTTTTGAGAATAAAATTACGTTTTTTGCTTTGGCGATCAACCTCTGATTTCAGCCTCTGATATTTTTCAGTGCGATAAACAAGAAGCCATGTTACTCCTACAAGAAAGCTATAGAATAAGATAAATTAGAGTTCGAAATACCTTCTCCTAGAAATGCAGTACACACAGAAATAAAGATGATAAGCAAAGTATCAGCCCACATATTCACGTCCTCGTCCTCGCCTGAAAGTCAAACTCAGTTGTCGGGTCAGAGTAAAATGTGAACACCGAACTCACAAGCCGGTTAAATGCGAAAGGGTGTAAATCACTCTTATGGTAGGTATAAATTAACTTGAATTTAATGATCGATAGTTTTTTTTAACAGATTAATAAATTTTTTAATGTTAGCAGTATTTTCTTAAATTCTGAAAACGACTAAACAAGTAGTAATCAATTCGGAAATAAAAAAATAAGATACATCCATTTGGGCAAGTAAAGCGACCACCCGTTTTTCCGGTAATGTGGCATATTTTAAAATGTTAAGTACAAGGAAATAATTAATTTTTTTCTCAGCATAAGTATGGGATGCTATAGCAGAAAATTTTTAATCTCATCCGCATGCGTTGAAATTCGGTGAATTCTAAGAAATTCGTAAATATCAGCAGTTCGGTATGTATACCTTATTTCTTTTCTTTTTTTACAACTTTGGTATAAGCCATGTATTTTAGTTGGTCGATTGTAGGACACTATGCTTTCGAGTACTTGCAAGGCAACCATACAAGTATGCATAGTTGCTTATGAAAACTGAATACGCAGAGTATTTAACATGGGAGCGGCTTCAAATTGAACAGGCATTTGTATTACGGAAAGCTACTTATTGTACTATTATTGAGTTCAATAACAGGTCAATATGTTATTAGGTCCCTACTCCCTAGCCTTTACTGAATTCAATAATCGACTATAGTCGTATATGGAGTGATTGCGAAAACTGGACCTTGGCCAAGCACCACTGCTAGTCGAAATGCACATCTGGTAGGAACAGAATTGTGATGTAGCTGTTGGAGAGGAGCGTGAATTTTGGTACCACCAAGTGACGACGTTACTTTTTCTACTCGCGGGGAAAAATCCCCAGGTCGTGTTTTCCCCCGAGAAGTTTCACGGCCACCGATGGACTATTTAAACCGCGGAGGCTCGGCTTGAAAGCATCACTTACTCAAAGCAGCTTGCAAAGGCTAATTGAGCAATTCAACATGAAGTCCTTGGTAAAGTTATAAAATTAACTTTTGAATATAAATCCTAACATTCCGAATACTTTCAGATTTTACTCGCACTCGTGGTGGTAGCCGCAGGTCGTGTTTCTTCTGACGCCTCTGCTGATTTGATTGCTGAGGAACACAATCGCCGCGGATGGGGTGGAAGCGGCTATGGACATGGCGGATCTGGCGCATGGGGTGGAAGCAGCTATGGACATGGTGGTAGTCACGGCAGCCACCACGGAGGTTACCAAAGTCATCGCGGGCGTCGTGATGTCGATTTGGTCGCTGAAGCTTCTGATGATTTGACTACGGCCGAACACCACCGTCATAGATGGAGTGGGTATGGTGGAGGTTACGGCGGTTACGGTGGAGGTTACAGCGGATATGGTGGTGGATATGGCGGTGGATATGGCGGTGGATATGGCGGTAGCCATGGAGGCCACCACGGAGGCTACGGACATTACCGCGGGCGTCGCGATGTCGATTTGGTCGCTGAAGCTTCTGAAACCTTAGCTGATTTGACTGGTGCGGAACACCATCGTCAAAGATATAGTGGATATGGCGGAGGCTACGCTGGTTACGGTGGAGGTTACGCCGGTTACGGTGGAGGTTACGGCAGATATGGTAGTGGATATGGCGGTGGATACGGTGGATATCGTGGCTGGTAAATTAACAAGTCTTCGATATTTTGAGCTTCGAAAACCATTCTACATACAAACTCTCCCTTTTACTATATATACGCCCATCATAAGAAACACGTTTCAGTTAATACAGCTTCTGTTACTAAAAAATTTCCTTTTTAGTCAACATGGTATCTCGTTCGTACTATTCGCTCATTTTAGATATTGTACAATACAACACCAGTACCTATATTCATTTCTTTTGTGCCATTAGTTCAGCGAAAGTCATCAAAGACGTAAGAATTGCATACAAATCTGTCTGAAGATGTACGATCAGTAAGTTGTGGTATGAAAGCCCACTATGGAGTCTTATTTAGTAAAAAAAAATAAAAAAAATGCCAAACCTTACTTCTGCATTACGATAGCAAAAATTGTATCTTGTTTCAAAATTAGCAAGTACTAAAATGTACATTAACATTTGTACATGTACATTTGTTAATTGATTTGTACATTAATGTACTAAAACGTACATTTTAGTCACAAGTACTAAAATGTACTAAAACAGACTCGCACTACACAAATCAGACTTTATCATCAACATATTCTAGAATCAAACTTACCCATGCTGTCCTTGAATACAGATGAAAACAACAGATTAAGCCCGAAAGATCTGGAAGTCACGAAGTAATAAGTGACTTAAACCGTTGCAATGCACCGTTGACTTAAAAAAATCTCAGGGTCTCTTTTCAGTAAAATATACGTGTCATCCAATAACATTTGCGTAATATTGCTTGAGCATATTAATCTGACTATTGTACTTCAACGTCTTTAGTGTATTGACTAAAGGTTTTGTATTCCCCCCAAAAAATAAGTATGTATGGACGAATCGCTGAAGCCTAACTACCCTAAACTGTTTATAGCACTGTCGTTTAGTTTGCAAGAGACTCAACAACCGAAACCTTTTTGCCAAAACACGAATCAAGATTGCAGTTTTACAACTCCTTGGCAGATAAATACAACCTTGGATTATGAAAGATAAGAATGAAAGCCCGTCTAAGTTTAGAGTGGTTATTCTTATTTTTAAAAAACAGCCATTGCGCATTTCCGTCTTTTGCCTTCGTTATTGTCTCGACGCGATTAATTTTATGTCTTTGGCAACCAAGGAAGAGTATCCTCAAAGGACAAATTCGAATTGCGTCAATCGAAAGGCTAATTCTACTGTCACGGTCCACTAATAAGTTACATCCTTGGGTACCATCTCTGAAGACAAGACCGAGATGATCGCCTTGAATACCCGGATTGCAACAAAACGCAAACAACTTTTTTCTCAGCGAAAAAATACACTTTCTTTCTTGCTTTAGAACAAGCGAGCTTGATATAGATCCATAATTCCCCAACACAAAGACATGAGGATGGATAAATATCTTGTAGCAATTAGGAACGCAATACAAGGTTATTTGGCATTACGTAAATTGTAGTCCTACCAATACCTACTGCGATCATTAGTGTCAGCAGGTATAACGACGGACGCTCAAAAACAACACCCAGTTTGCTGCTGGTTTTTGCCCTTGGCTTTATAATTTTTTTCGTGGATTCTAAATTTCAGGCATATAATTAAGGAACTGAAAAAATGTTTGATTTCGTCAGTCCATTTCCTTTCCTAAGAATGTTCCATGGAACTTTCCAAGGCTGAAAGTGCGGTTTCGCTTACTCCAGTTGTCCTTGCTGACAAGTATAGGGTTCCTTTCCAGTTTTGATGTAATCATAAACACCGGACAAGGAACGGGTTAATTAAGTAGATCAACCAAAACGGTGCGATTTTAATTTTTTGTTACAAACAAATAGACGCATGCTTAGAAAAAAATATAACATTTCACGTACGCTCCACATTGATGGGATATGCAGGGACGCCTTTTACTCCACACTCTTCCCACAGTTTAAAAGGAGGATATAGAACAACTTATATAATTTATCTATTCATGGGTATAAGGGGAAAACCGGTGGCCATGAGGAAAGCCAGTTTTATCCTTTGGACAGGAAAATAGCTGCGTTAACTACGCACGCCTTCGACTTGCATCCTAATAAAGGTGTCCATAGATTCTGATCACCTTACTATAGATATTGTGTCAAACTTTTTTTATACGTGTATTTTTATATGAAAATTTCTAAGAGCTTCCAAGTTCCTATAAAAGGTTTCGTCCCAGCAGGCTCCGCTAAAGCGTACAGTCATGAACACACAAAATATAGATGCATTTTTTACTCCGTTTCATGATTGCTCCTTTTGAATGTGATACTTCCCTATCTTTTTTGTCTTTCGATAAAAATTATTTTAATATTTTTTCAAAAGTTTCCATCTAAGTTTTTTAAACCTTTTCTTAACAAAGCCCTTAAATGCATTTTTTTACTACTGAAAAAAGAAAACCTACCTAATTGAGCAAAATGAAGGAAAAAACTGGTGGCCCTGAGGAAAACCAGTTTCACCTCAGAACTATTTTATGTTTTTTTACCTCAAAACTACTAAACTAGCCTTCAGATCGTACCCAATAACCAACGCGCTTAGGTCTCCATCCTGTATGCTACATAAAAGAGTATTCTTAGAAATTGTATGGCTCGGTTGTCTAAGGTAATAGGAACCAAAAATCCAGTTCAAACTCACCATCCACCTTTCCATATGTCTAACACCAGAACTAACCATAGATACCAGGCGTAAAGGTAGGTACAGTCGAATTGACTCACACTTTGAGACAGACCAAAAGCGTGTCCCCCACCCCCACCTGCAACCGACCCACCCTAAAAACATGAACATGATCCACTTTTTGTGCATACGCAACTTGTAGACGTGCTTCAAAGGTTAAAGAAACAAAAACGCATTGAAAAACCATTGCTGCTACATACCGATTGGTACAATAACAACAACACAGTTGACAATGAAACTCCTAAAAACATTTCTCCCAGACGTATAAGGTATCATGATAAGAATTTGTGTAGACTTTGCAAAAAAAACATGCCAGGCGTTGCCTTACTGGTACCAAGCCCATAGCTAGCTCGAATGCCTGGAAATCCCTCTGATTTGAATTAATATGTATGCGTAAAACCGGCTGAAACTGGTTTCAGATAGACCTCCAAACCAACACACCCACAACCAAACCAACCCCACAGCGCCAAAACCAGTTAACTAATATTGGGATCAACAATCCTGTAACGTCCAAACCCGTGAAGAGGTTATAACGAAAGCAGGTTTTAGCTACACGCGTTCTTTAAAAGTCCCTACGCATTATTACCTAAAAAAAAATGCGCTATACCTAATACACACCCATGAAGTAACCTTTTCGTACCATTACATGACGACGTTTTTTTTTCTTCTGGTGAAAATTCCCCAGCATGTAATTCCCCGAGAAAGTTCACGGCCACTGCTGGACTATAAAAACAGGGATGGCACTGTTTCGAAGCATCACTTACTTATAACAGCTTGCAACGGCTAATTTTCGCGATTCAAGATGAAGATCTTGGTAAGTTAAAAGATTTGCTTTAAAAAGTTAAGAATGTTAACGCTTATTTATTTTACTTTCAGATCTTATTGGCACTAGTGGTAGTGGCCTTAGCTGCTGATGATGACCTGACTACTAAGGAAACGCGCATTCGGGACCAGGGCGTAAAAGGAAATGGAGGAAACACCGGAGGAAAGGGAGGCTTTGGCGGAAACGGATACAACGCAGGGTCAGGAGCCTACGGAGGGGGGCAAAGGCCGTCTTCAGGATTTCCAAGAAACTATGGGGGTTCCGGAAGTCCCCGCGGGCGTCGTGATGTTGGTTTGGTCGCTGAAGCTTCTGAAACCTCCGATGATTTGGCGACGGCCGAACACCACCGTCACAGATGGGGTGGATATGGCGGTGGGTATGGTGGGTACGGTGGTTACGGTGGGTACGGTGGGTACGGTGGGTACGGTGGGTACGGTGGGTACGGTGGGTACGGTGGGTACGGTGGGTACGGTGGATATGGTGGATACGGAGGCTACGGGGGATACTTGCGTTGGTAAATTACGAAGTACTGGATCCCGTGATCCTGCGTAAAGAACCCACTCCTTACTATCCGCATCATCATCCGCAACAAAATTCTCGTCCCTCTGTTACTGGTCTTGAAAATACAGCTTTGTTACTCAACTGGATCACTTCATTACATTTTTAAATGCGAACACTCGCAATGCGTAAACTTTTTTGTCTAATCTGTTATGGTTACAGGTCCCCTCTAAAACAAAACACAACACAACAACAGATGCATGCCCAGTTTTGGATTTTTTTAAGTAGTACAGGTTCTGGGCAACGAGCCAAGCCAGGAATATGTATGGCCAATACAATAGTACAGGTAAGAGTGGGACAACTTGTTACTGACAAGCAAATCTGCTTTTTCTCGATGAAAACACCCACAAAAGTCTTTTTCTCCTAATAGTTGCACGGCCACGGAACTACTATATAAACAGTGGGCATTTTAATCTAGAGTACCACTCACTCTCAGAACAGCTTGCAAAGGCTTATTTGAGCAATTCAACATGAAGTTCTTTGTAAGTTTTATAATTAATCCAAATACCCTCTCTTTAACTGCCAATTTAATTTTCAGATCTTATTGGCTCTTGTCGTGGTAGCTTTAGCTGACGATCTGAACTCTGAAGCAAGTCTTAGTCGTCGTCATGGCGGCGGAAGTATTGGCCACAGCGGATGGGAAGCTCTGGCGGATCATGGGGAAGAAATCAAGGGTCGCGTGGCGGAAACCAAGGATCTTGGGGTGGCAATCATGGGGCTTGGGGAGGTCAACGCTGGCGCCGCGACACCGACTTGGTCGGTCTTGTAGTTGATGACCAAGCCCTCGAAGCGAGCCGTTGGGGACGTAATCAATGGGCAGGTAGACAATCGGGAGGTAATCCTTGGGGTGGCCATGGCTGGGCAGGTCAACGAAGCATCGCCAATTCCGGTCACCTTGGAGGTCAGCGGTGGCGTCGTGATGTTGACTTGGCTGCCGAAGAGGGCCAAGGCAATGTCTGGGGTAGAAGCAACTGGGGTCGTGCCCCGAACCAGGGCCGTGTAAATGGGTGGAACCATGGAAACGTGAGGAACAACGGAAACACGTGGAACCGTCGTTGGTAAACGAAGCAGTCCGAACATCAATCCTCAGAAACGAAACCCCATTCAACAACTCTTTGTACTATTCCCATCATTCAAGATGAAAACTCGCTTACCTGCTATCGGTTTTGAAAATCAATCTTTTGCTTCATAATTCGGGAGTTTTATTATATTTTTTCTGCTGTAATATTCTTACCGTTACTTAACTTCGAATCGAAGTTTAATTCCAATCAAAGACTATATATTTCTGCAAACGTAAGACTAGAAGCAAAAGTTAGTCAGGTCTAATTTGGTCATAAGAACCAAACAAACATCAGTATATGTGACCCCTTGTCGTAGGTCAAAATGAAACTGACTGCACCTGATGAATGTTGCGAGAGCGTCGGCACTCTGACGTTGCGTGAGACGGATGAAGGAGTATACTATTAGTCACATTTTGTTTATTTTTCTAACTGTAAAATAACCAGTTCGTAGAAGTGGACCATTCACAGTTCTACATTTTGTTTTTGTTTAACTCTTAACAGAGTAGTACCCAACAAAAGTAATTTAAACCGGAAGGACTCGTCACCATCAAAGCAAGGCCAATTGTAGATTATAATGATATAATCCATTCATGGCGGCTTATAAAAAAATAATCGAACTAATTAAGCATGTAGTGCTTAGTAAGTTGCGAATAAACTTAACATTAACATTTTGTAACTTTCTTTTATTAACACCAACCAACTTATCATTATTATGGATTGTTATATTATCTAAGTCCCGATTAACACCCTGAACATATAGACAAAAAAGTAGCTAACCATGCTGCTGCGGGCCCTGTAGCTGAAGATGATTATTTGATTATTGGGGACGCGGTATAATAGGAATCCCCTTGAACCGCCGCTGGTAGACGAATCAGGCTGAATTCTGATTTGATCTTTTTGTTTGCGCCCACATTACACACCCACTCTTTGTAATATTTCTCCTCACCTAATCGCTTAGCAATTCATTTAAAATACACGCTTAGTTACTAGACTTACTTTAACTTTTTTTTTACGAATTTCCGCCCTGCGCATTTGTCTTTTATTCCCACGCTATTTTTTAGCAGATTTTGATTTGCTGAATAAGAAGTAAATCATTATAGTTAAATATAAGACACTTAAAAATTGGTAATAATAATCTTAACAATAAAAAAAACAATGGGAGTAAGAAAACTAATAGTATTTAGTTAACAATATACGTATAGATAAAAGAAAGGAAACTTACAACAGAATGGAAAAGGTATAGTAATCAAGCATGACTCACACGACTCTTGTTTTCATCTATCATGTCAAGCTAATATGTGAAAAGAACACATGGAAATTGAGAACAAAACAACACGCTTATATAAATCTCGAAACCTCAGGCCTTGAACTTATTCTCTCAAAAACCCTCACTTAAAACCTGTTCTACTAATGCAGTATGCTTCTTAAGCATGACGGTGCACAAAGAATGGAGTAGTTCGGCGTACAGCATGGTCAACGATCCCAGCAATAAGCACCTTAGGAAAAACGTGTGGTAACCGGGGTGTATGGAGAGTGGAACCATTTGGTACAGCCTTTCTTGTTTCTTTCCGGAGCAAAAAAAAACTCAAAATAGGGGCTCTTCTTGGGTATTTTCACGGCCATCAACGGACTATAAAAAGAACGGGCACCGTGCACCGAAGCATCATTCCCTCAAAGCAACTCCTAGAGTCACATTTCAGCAATTTAACATGAAGTTCTTCGTAAGTTACAAAATCCCATTCAAATTTTCT
>RJJA01000723.1:0-15488 GCA_003724045.1 Lepidurus arcticus | reverse complement strand
GTTTTAACTCGTGTATACCTATACTATTGCCTAGCGCGGACAGTAGTAATGAACGTAGTAATTAAGGACTGTCTAGACGAATGGCTTCGTTAAGCTCCATTTCTGTAATCCTTGTTTCAAAGATTCAAAGTTTCGTTTTTCTTGTATAAAATGGGGACGAGTCCAAGGGTAATATTCGTAATAATCCTCTTAATCAGGCTTCAGCGTACTCAACTCCCCTTTCTTACCCTCTTGCGAATTACACGCGGGAACTACGACTACGAAGAATAGAACCAAGATAGGGACCTATAAAACCAAATTAGGTTTCAAATGTGTGCTTCAAGTTTGAAGGTAATGATTTACTTCCATTGTTCAAGGAGTACGTGGGCATCTGTGTTTTGCGGTTTCCTTGGAAGGAAGTTGGAAGATGTTGTGTGATTCCAAATGGTCAAAAATCCCCGCTCGTATTTAGGTCGTTCTTTTTCGCTCGTTTTTTTCTTTTCAATATGACTTGATCTGGTAGAGTGGAACACCTTTGTTTGTCCGAAAGCACTGGGATTACGTTCACTACCCCTGTTCTGTTTAATGGTTGCAGATCGATCTCATACTCGACAATGTTATAATTACACTATACAGTTATAATATTTTTGTAGTTATTTCTTACATTTTTATAATATTTTCTTTTTTTCATGCTTGCTTTCGAATGATGGAAAGTTTTGTAAATTTTTCATCTAACATTAATTAATTAAATAACAGTGATAACACTTAATAACTATAAACTGTATAACTAATAACTGTAACCTATAATTGTAACACCTTGCTAACCCTTGGAATCATTTCGCGATTTAATCAATCCGCACCCTTCGTTACGGTCAGACACTGTAAATAAATTGTAAAAAAGAACAAAACTGTAAAAGAATTACAGTAGTTTGAAATGAATTTGAACTACGAATAAAACTCTTCGAACTGTGTTCATCTTTATGAACACATGATTACAGTTTGTAAACTGCTTTTTTCCATATTTTCGTTTGCAATTTTTTGTCACAAATTTTTGTCACAGGTTTCTGCATGTATTTTGTTTATTATCGGATAATCTTACAATTTTGATTTAAACTTGAGAGTTCTTCTTCGGATATACAAATTTATTAAAGTAGATTCTAAGTAACACCGGACAAAATGATACGGATTTAAAAAAGGAAAATTCGATTGCTTTTGCAGCAAAATATTGCCTACAGCCTTATTGCCATAGACGTCATTCGTTTTTAAGGAGGGCCTAAGGAATTCAGACACATTATAGAGTTAGAATGATGTTTTAGATCAATTTCAACTCGTTTATACCTGAGTATTATGTACGAATGACCAGTTACCAATGAATGGTAATATCAGTAGAGGGCTGTTGTACACTGGCTGGACGAATGGCTTCGTTAGCTCCATTTCCGTAGGCATTGTTGCTGCTTTCTTGGGGTTCCAAAGCGTCTAAGAAAGCATTGTTGGCGGCCCCGTCAAATTGGTAGTGTAGAACGTCGGATTCGAAGATTCTGGCTGGCGGCTTGGTAACCAGGCTATGGACATTCCCTGTGGAAGCAGCGGCTACCAACACTAGAACCAAGATGAGGACCTATAAATATAAAAAAGTCAAGTTACAAAGTTTGGCTTCAAGTTTTAACGTATTTCTTTACCTTCATTGTTCAAGGAATAGGTGAGCTTCTGTGTTTAAAGTTTACTTGGATGGGAGTTGGAAACTGTTGTGTGATCTTAGATGTAGGAGATGGCGCTTTTATACAGGATGGGTGGGTTAGAATGTGCAAAAATCCCCGCTCATATTTAGTCCTTTTTTAACATAACTTGATCTGGCAGAGTAAAAGTCCTGGATATTTGTGAAAGTACTTCGTGAAAGTATGTGTGTCTTATTATCAGTGTCCTGGTATTATAGCAATATTTTATTTTAATTGAATCCAAAATATTTTTTAATTCGTTTTTTTCTTTTCAAGTTCCGCAAGTTTGGTGCATTCCAAGTACATTTACAAGGTACAATGCTTCACTTCGTTCTTTTGGTTAATTAAATAAGTCGAATTAGAGAAATTAGACTTCCTTATGATCTTATGATCGTTTCATATCTTACCATTTTGGTTTAAACTTAACAGTCCTTCTTGGTATAAAAAGTACGTAGAAGGTTATATGTACCACACGACAGAAGAATACGAACCTACTGTAAAAGACATTTCCGATTGCTTTCACAGTAAAATAATGACTACAGTCTTATTGCCATGGACATGACGCGTTCTACCTCCTATCGGTAGAGGACTGTCAGGATCAATGGATCTGAAACTTCCACTTCTGGAAAGATTGTTGCGGCTTTCTTGTGGTTCTAAACCGTCTAAGATACTTCTTAGAAAAATCTTAAAGAATTCGAGATACGGGTTGTCGGATGGGAAGATTTCTCTTGGCCTGGCATTCGCGGTGGAAGCAGCGGCTACTAACACAAGAACCAATAGGATGAGGATCTGTAAAACAAAATTAGATTTAAAGTTTGGCTTCAAGTTTGAAAGTAATTCCTTACCTTCATTGCGCAAAGAGTATGTGGACTTGTGTGTTTTGAAGTATACTTGGATGGGAGTTGGAAACTGTTGTGTGATTCTGCGTTATAGGAGCTGGCGCTTTTATACAGGATGGTTATTGCGTTCAAATGGTCAAAAATTCCCGCTCAGTTGTAGTTCTTTGTTACATAGCTGGAGTGGCAGACCTTGAATTTTCCGGAAGCACTGTTATTATTATTCACAGTCCAAGTTCTCTTTGCTTGTTTCAGATCGATGCAGTACTCGGGAAGATTACAATTGCACTTTATAATGATAATAATTATGTAGCAATGTTTAATCTTAATTAAAGATAATATTTTTCTTTAGTTCGTTTTTGCTTTTGCAGCTTCGGAAGTTTTGCCTCTTTTACAGTTAAAGTATTATACTTTATTCTTTAGATTACATAAGTAAGTACAATTATAGAGGAAGGATGCAGTGGATCGTGCTCAAAAAATATTGTATTTTTGAATTTGAATTGGAGACGTAGTAGACGACCTTAAAACGCCCTTGACGGCACTCGGCGTGAAGCTAAAGCAAGCACGAAACTTTAGACTTTGCAATAACTTTCCAAGTATAGTGGATGCGATGTAGTTTCTTACTGGGAATCCCTTGTTGTATGATATATGCTGTTGATTATTGGTTTTAAGTCAATTTAAAACTTTCTTAGAAACCAATCTATTATGTCGCGAATCTTTCCAAAGGTCTGCAATTTAGGCTCTCCTTTGTCCAGGTAGCCGTCCACTCCTGGGAAGTCATTGTTGACGTCTCTGGCTTGTCTGTCCAACATGGGTCATGCAGAAGCAACGGCTACCAATACGAAAACCAAGAAGACTAGGACCTGTACCATAGATATTAAACGTTGTATTAAGTACTTGAGTTTTGAAGCAAATAGCAACGCTTACCTCCATTGCTGAGGAAATAGGAATAGTTGTGCTTGTTGTTGAATGCTGCACAGCAAGCACCAAGAAGCTATGGTTTGTAATGATTAGGAACAAAAGATACGCGGGTATTTATATGGGTTGGTTGGTATAGGGTTGATTTGCGAAAATTCCCCGCGTGTATTCGTCCCGAACCTTTTCGTCCGATTATTTATAAGGTTTCACTTTCTTTTCAAGTTAGGTACACTAGGCTGCAATCGAAGGTTTCATTGTTGCCCCTTGAAGCCGGAGCTCTTCCAAAGGGGCAACTACCCAAAAAGTTCCGTTCGGTATCCGTATCCTGGTAAGCGCTTTCTCTTCCAAACAGAAGAGCTGCCGGCGATTACGGAATGGCGCAATGACGCAATAATGAAAAGTGAACGTGAGCCCATATGGGAGGGTTCCAGTATACCGGGGAACTCGTAGTACAACTGCCGGCTTGGTCTTTGAAGTTCAACTCGGTGGTTTTTGCCATTGAATGGAAAATACCATTTTCTGCTTAAACACATCATCGTACTTTTTAAAACGAATAGTAGTAATAAGTGTAAAACAGAATTGGAAAGTTGAATTCTGATTGTGTAAGGCCACGGTAAACCCCTTCTGGGCTGGTGTCGCTAATTTGACTCGAAAATCACAATTCTTTGTACTTTATAATGAAATTGTATGGGGACAGTAAGGCCCGGGAAGTATAAATCAAGGTAAAGGTCTTTTTTGTAGGGAAGTTTGGTTTGGAAAAGTCTGTTTTTGTTATTCTGTTTTTCTTAGGAAAAGGTTATTTCTTAAGGAAGTCAGGGAGGAAGTTCCCTGGTTTAAATAGTTTCATTGGCATTTTTTTAAATGAAAAATTTCAGTAGTAAATTGCTGCCTTTATTTCGTTTATTATGGGGAAATCACACAATTTTGGTTTAAACTGGGCAGTCCTTGGTATATACAAGTACTGTGTACATAATAGAAGGTTCTAAGTACCCCGCGACAAAGAATACGAACGTATGTACTGTAAAAGAAATTCTCGATTGCTTTCCCAGTAAAATAGTGACTAAAATCGCGACAAAATCGCGACAAAATAACAGTCAAATAGCAGTAAAATAGCGACAAAAAGGATCTGAATCTATTGTAAGACGAAAGCTCGACCGCTTTTACAGCAAAACATTGCCTAGTCTTATGGACGTCATTCGTTATTAACGAGAACCTACGAGAATGAGACAAATTAACTTAAAATTAAGTTATAGTTAAGTACGAACTCGTTTATACCTTAGAATCTGCTGATGATTAAAATACCGATCGTTCTGGACGAATATGGGGACGTTCGGTATCGTAAGCTTCTCTTCTGTAGACATTGTTTTTGCTTTCTTTGGGTTCCATAGCTTCCAAGAAACCATTGTAGGCGGTCCCGTCAAATTGGCCGTGTACAACGTTGGATTCAAAGGCTTTGGCTGTCTTGCTCTCGGCATTCCCTATGGAAGCAGCGGCTACCAAAACTAGAACCATGATGAGGACCTGTATAAAAGAAGTTTAATTACACTGTTCTGCTTCAAGTTTGAAAATACTTCTTTACCTTCATTTTCCTTGAAATATGGGGGCTTTTGTGTTTGGAAGCTGGAACTGTTGTGTGATTCTTAGTTGTATGAGATGGCGCTTTTATACAGTATGGTTGGGTTAGAATGGGCAAAAATCCCCGCTCGTATTTTCTTTTTTAATATAACTTGTTCTGGTAGAGTCGAACAACCTCGATTTTCCCGAAAGCGCTGGTTTTATTTTCACTGTCCAAGTTATGTTTAATGGTTTCAGATCGATCTAATATTCGAGAAGATTACATTTACACTTTATATAAGTTACAATTATTCTATTGCAATTTTTAATGCTAGTTAACCCTAATTTTTCTTTAATTCGCGTCTACTCGTGAAGCTTCGCAAGTTTGGTACTTTTTAATTTTCTAATATCAGTTATAACTAATATTTTTCATTAATTCCTTTTTAACTTTTAAAGCTTCGGAAGTTTGGTACGTTTTTACAGTTTATGTATTTTGAACATTACATTTTGTTATAACGGCAATTTAGAAGCTTTGTATAGTTAAGAGTATGGCACGACAAATGGAAAGAAAATCTAAGAAAGATGTCAGATTTGAGAGATTTGAAGATTTAGAAAGAAAAACAGTTTCTTTAGAATTCGATAGTAACTGGTATGATAACGTTTACTTGGTGAACTTAAACTTGACCTCTTCCGTGATTTTTCGCAAATGATTCTTCACGTCATAAAATGTAGTTGCAATCCACGTCTTGCCTTAAAGGGTTACCCGCGACCCGTTTTTTGAACAACACCCCAGCAACATAGCTGTAGCCATCGACGTAGTAGTTGACGACCTTAAAACGCCCTTCATGACTGCCCAGTCGTAGTGGTAGTTGGCGGGAGCTAAGGGTTCCGTGTAGCCCCGGCTGGAACACGAGGGCGTGTTTGTTGCAAAGCACTGGGCGTTTCGCCACCTAACCCTTATTATATATGCAGCAATAAAACTTGTCTGTTGTTTTGGTTTGTTTACTTTACGCGCCTTGTAGAAAACGTACCTAACATGAAATTTGAAACCTAACATAAACCGTACCTAACATATTTAGGCTAGTTGTCTTGTCTTGTCTTGTAAAGTTCGCCACGGAAGCACTAACTTGTGCTTATTGCCGCGTGTGTCCAGGTATTTAGTTTAGTTACGTACGACAAATTACCTTCTATGTCACTAAGTGTAAACAAAGGCACGAGATGGACAAAAATTAACAAGGAGTGATATTCGGACCTGAAGCTGTTTTTTGGCACTTGAACAACTTGAGCGCTCTATATAGCAGGACAATTCATAGGAGAGCCAATGGCAAATGAAAATCTTCGCGAGAAGACGAGAATGGGATTTGGGTGGGATGGAGCTTAACCGATTGCATCTTGGCAATCGGTAAAGCTCCATTTATAAGTGTATAAATTCCTCGTATACATCTTTTATTAAAACCTTATTCTTTTGATTCTGATTCAATTGTTCTGTCATCGAGTCAGTGCTCAGCGGATCAGTGCTCGAGTCAGTGCTCAAAAAACGAACGTGAGATTACCTCAAAAGCTCGAGACAGTAGTGTAGGTATTAGACTTTGAAATTACTTTAAAATTGACATTTCAATTTTGAAGTTTTTGTCGAAATTAAATTTAGAAATGATTTTAAAAGGACTGAATAAAAAGTACATACAAAATTTCCTTCAAAGTTCTGTCAGTATAACGTAGGCAATGCCCATTAGCAGTTAAGTGTGATAGAAAATCCGGCCATACAGAGTACTTTGTCAATCCAGTCGTTGGGTAGTGCACGTAAGACTTGGCAAAGGTTGACCACATCCCAGTCTGTAAAGTCTTCTTTCTTGACTTTATTTATAACAAAATCACTGGGACGGTGGCTACCGGAGGAGGGTCTGGCTGCAACAGCGTCCAGAAGGATAGAAATCGACCCGTGGTAACCGTCCCATTCGTTGCCATTCTTCTTTTCCCATATTTCGAGAAACGCCCTTCAATGGCCGACGTGCCCAACTGAAGTGTTTCAGTTTAATTTTTACTCGCGGAGATAACGGTGCTGGTGATAACTCTTCCCCGATATTTCGGTAACAATGAGATAACAGTGACTGTTCTAGAAGGCAGTAGAATATTCTAGACCGATGGCCTCATATTTAGCACGCCCCTTTATCTGACTTTTCCAGAACGTTCCTTTTTTACCTTGTGTTTGCAACGTTGTACTGGCGTACTGCGTTTTGCCGCCATATACGTAAAGTGGCAATGAACTGGGAGTCGATACATACATTCGGGCACGCATTCAAGTGACAAATAGTCTCATGAACTAAAATCTTTCGTCTCTTCGTTAAATAAATCCTTCTTTACCCCTTTTTCGTAAGTTTTCAGTGACAAATACAGAAAAACAATCATTAGGCAGCTCTGATGCTTTTTCCATTTATTAGAATTGCTTAAAGCTATTTCGATACCGCGAACTACTTAACAAAATCCAAAAAGTGCTGGGAAACTGGCCCCCTTCAATATCAGAGAAGCCCAATTAAAGGTTTTTAGTTTTATTTCATTAATTTTATTTCAGTTTGTATCACATAAGTGTGATAGAAAATCCGTCCATACAGACAACTTTGAAAATAAACCAAACAAGTTGCCATCACATACATACATAAACACATAAGGTGTGTTTATATATGTGCATGTGTGGTACATGTACATATATTAACACTGTAAGGCCATATCAAAGGCAAAGATTTTGATTTTTAGGGAACCCATTCCACTTAGGAAGAATTATCTTTTTGTTAATAATTTTCAGGTGGACAAGACACATTTGACAGAAAACACTTTACTTAACATGACTATACTAACAGTAACTAATCCTCATCACATACTCATAACTATATGCTAGGTCGATGTTGATTTTTTAATGCAAATCAACTTATGTTTCAAAATCTTCCAATCATTCGTTTGACACTCTTTGGAGCAGTAGTCAGCTGTCTTGCAACGCGTGCAAGAAAACTTGGCGTTCTTTTCGCCGCAATACCGGCAACGGCGCACACTGGGGTCTTCTTCGTGAAAGATGAGCGATTTAGGATCGTCAACGCGAATTTTAATTCTTTGATCGCGCGGGTTATTCAAATAAGGCTGCAGAATGGAAACTTTGGCGCCGAACTTGATCCTACGATCGCCTTCTACATTGCAAAATAATCCGTGCATGACATCTCCTCTAGTGTCTTCTACAACACAATCAACATAAAATGCCAAGGGTGGCTCCGGGTCGTCAATAATAGTAACGTCAATTTTGTGACCTTCGTACACTTTACCCACCATAGGATTCATTTCCGATATCGTGATAGATTTCAAGATATTGGAAGCACAAGAAGGAGCAAATTGCACGTAACGGGCGGGAGCAATAGTTACCTTAGCTGGGTCGTTTGCTCTGCTATCGAAACGGAATTCTCGATGAGTAAGGATAGTCAGCACTCGAACTGGATCCGTCAGTCTATCTAACTTGGTCATGGGGCTCATATACATGGACAAACTCATTTTTTCTTCGACATCTATCGCCGTCATTTTAAAGTACGCACTGATCAAGCTTTTAGTTCGGGAAAGTTCTTCGTAAGGAAGGAAACAAGGCAGTAATCGCTTCTCACTCTCCAATCCTTTTTCATAGTAGGTTCTTACTGCTTTGTCAATTGGACGAATGTTTTTCTTCAAACTTTCTTCCAGAACGATTTGAGCCATGTTGTAGTACGCTTCTGGGACAAATCGATGATCTGCAGGCGCATGTTTAAGAAATACCTCATAGCAATTTATGACGTTCTCCATGTGTACATGTTCTTCATGGTTTTGGAATAAAAAGGCATTACCTGTCAAAGAAGCTTTGTCGAACATAAGTCCAAAGTTCTTTGGAAACAAATCCAAACCCATTTGCGCTCGTTGTATGCCTTCATGGTACAGACCGAGATCGAGATTGCCATGCATGGAGACTAAAACCTCGTAGAAAATCGGATCATCCGGGTATATACGTATGCACTTTTCAAGGAACTTGACGTTTTCTTCAAGAGAATCTCCTTGTATACATGCGTAGCATATTCTCGCGTAAAAATCCATTTCGCAAATTAGATCTTCCGATATTTTTTTCTTCGCAATTTTCATCAGTAAAGTTCGAAGGCTCTCCGCCCCAAAACGGAAAACGTAATGCGCTGTTTGAAAGCAAAGAGCCGCTTCTTTAATTATAGAATCACCAATTGTATCGTTCGGGGATTTTTCATAGCTGTATAGCCCACTTAGTGCTTTCTTATAATGTCCAATTGCTATGTAGACCTGTTGAGCATAGACTCGACCTTGCGAAGCGTGTTCTTCTATTACGCTGTAGTTGTTAGTGTCGTGCTTATAAAAATGATCGTAAACTACTGGAGACAAGGCAATGATTCGCCAACGACTATTGAAGTACAAGAATCTCTCAATTATATCTTTCGTAGTCAAGTTGCTCGAAGGAAGGTTCCATTTCTTCTCCCATTCTTCCACATAATCCCAAATGTTTTCTTCTTCTTTTGCTTTGCAGGCGGCCTCGAATTCTTGTTGGGTTGACGTTGCTCGGATTTCCTTTGCTTCAACAGCAAACTCGAATAATTTTCGAGCACGTCCAACGTCTAGAGTATCCAGATAATATACAGCCAAAGCAAGCATTGCACGTGCATTTTTGCATTGAGCTGCCAGTTTCCAGTATTGCATAGCTTTTACTGGACGGCTCTCAGGAACTCCCCTCCCATCTATATTCATGACAGCGAGATTGTAGGCAGACGGACCGAACCCCAGGTCAGCAGCGCGCTTGAACCACACGAAAGCCTGTAAAGAAGAAGTTGTTATTTAGTAGGTAATTCTTTCACATCATCTTTCACATCGCGAAGCATATGCTAAATGCTATATGGGAACTACTCTTAGTTTTATCCCTAACTTGGTTAAAGAATGCATTATATGCACAAAATATTGTTACTGGAACGTTATATATTAATTGCTAGAGAAAGAAATTTGTTATTACGTTATAATGGTTTAGCTCGACACCCACACCTTCATGGTACATCATTGCAATACAATGCATAGCAGGAAGGACGCAATCGTTTACCCGACCATTGGGTAAGAAACGCGGCATCTCAGCGGCTTGCTTGAACAGTTGGAACGCCCTTCGATAATCCTTCTTAACCCCTAGCCCCTTTTCGGTTAAGCGTGCCAGTACGTAGATTCCTCGAGCATTTCCTTCGTTCGCAGCTCTAGAAAAGTAGTTTGCTGCCAGTTCAAAATCTACGACGACATCTATTCCAAAGCGATACCAGGTGTCTTCTACCACATCGGCGAAAGCATTTCCACTCTTCTTCAGATAGCCTAAAAATTCCTCTTGTAACTCTTTAGTAATCTTTTCCTTCTGATTTTGGGTGATGTGTTCTATCATCAAGTCAATGCTCAGCGGATGCGTATCCAAAGTATCCATATTTTCTATATATTGTTGCGCATCCATACGTTCCCGTTTTCGACTTTGACCAAGTTCCTGACGACAGTCGTCTCTTCGTGTCCGTATAATCTCCAGACATGGATCCAAACTCAGAGCTTCGTCATAGGCTTTAATAGCCTTTTCGTACTTCTCCAACAGCTTGTATGCATCACCTAAATGCGAATGAACTTCAATCCATACGGGTTGCAAACGCGCGGCTTCTATCGCGGCCTTCTTGGCACGCTTTGCGAAATCCTTCCGTTCGTGATAGTGCTCTTCTTTCGCCATCTGGATGAAGGCAGCAGAACGATAGCAGAACAGAACGCCCTGCTCGGCTTCCTTCAGCGAGACAACCTTGAGAGCGTTATCAAATTTCTCGATGGCTTGCGCATAATCTGCGATCCTGAACGCTGCGCTGCCCTTTTCTATTAGTTTGCTTGCTTCGGCGTTCGAAACGCGCGGTGAAAAAAGGGAAGAGGGATCGGAAGTACGGAACTTGATTTTCTCCTCAATCTCGTCGGTAGGAACTTTAAGGAACGACAGAAGGCCAGTCAGAGTTTGCCACTTGTCGCAGAATTCTTCTTGAGGGATTACTTTGGAAGGGTGATGGGCTAAGTGGTTTCTTATCTGAACTGCGGCTTCCATCCGCTCTTTTTCTTCTACCGAAACCCATTCGCTGTTAAACGAACGTAAGACATGGGAAACGGCGGTCAGATCCCAATTCTCAATGTCTCCTTTGTCGATTCTATTTCGCACAGAACCGCTGGCACTTTTGTAATCCTTTTTTCCAATAGCATCCTTAAGGGAAAATACCGACTCTGGTGAGCCGTCCCATTCTTTGTTAAGCATCTTCTTCAATTTCTCCAGTAACAATTTCCGAAGCTCTGGTGTTACGTAGTCCACCAAAAAGGTCAACTTAAGCCAGTTTAAGATCTCACCCAACCGTTCTTCCATTTTTCGATTCTTAAATCAAAACTGGCAGTTGTCGTGGATAAATTAGCTTATAGCAGCTCAGCACTCGCTAAATAAACAACAATGAACTTACTAGCATCACAAATGTTTTAAACATTTTAAATGTCTTAAACACTAAACAAGCACCTTCCAAAAAAGCTCCAGTGTCAAAGCCATAGTACAAAGGACTATACTGTTGTCAAAGCATTCACATTAAAAAATTTGGGATAAGATATAGATAAAAAGGAGATAAAATCAGATGCATGCCATTTGTGGGGCAAAATAGCCGAAAGGCCAAGCGCCTTTCCCTATGAGCGCATTGAAAATTGATTGCTGGGATGTGGGATCATAGGGACGGCACGATTACCTTTCTATTGAATGCTTTAAACAAGTCTGAAGGTGCTTGGTTAATTTACAAGCTCAATTATAAAAACTGAGTTTTTCTTCGGCCCTTAACTTGTGGGCTCCGTTGTCTAGGCATTACAAAATCACTACCCGCAAAGACGGAACCGCCTAGTGCGGTCCCATTGCGCCGAGATAGGCTCTCGGGTGAGAAGCCGAGCCGAATACTTACCCAAAGGCGCAGAATGTTCTCGGTCATCGGGGTAAAAAAGAAAGGAAAAAGGGAGTGAAAGGGAAAAAGGCGCAGAGGCATCTTACAGAGGAAGATAGAAGCTTTTTTCGTTGGAATTTGTTTCCCCCACCCCCAAAACTACGAACAGCTCATGCAGAATAGCTAACCAGTGATTTCTTTATTGAAGGGGAATCCGTGCTCCCAATCATCTGCAGGAGAACAAGAAGGTTGCGACTCAGAACAAATATTCTAGTAGTCAAGGTAGTAATTAGCGCACTTGTCCGTCTAAAATAATTTCAATGGCTATTCTCCATAACTCTTAATCTACTTGGTGAAAGAAAATTCTCTATAGCGAAAAATAAGCAGAAAAATAAAAGAAGACGAGCTCATTGGTCTTGCTGAAATAATCAGCATATCATATCTTTCCATTTCCTAAACGGCATGACAACAAGCGACCCTAACTTCTGGTGGGAGTAGGCGAAGCACGCCCACTTAACAAAATTGACACAAAGCATGTGGAATTTCATCGACTTGCCATATAGCCAATAAGCTTCCCAAAGAAAAGAAAAATCCTCGTTTTCGAACATCGCATCATTGTGATCATTTATTAATATGTGTCATCCCAGACCTGTCATGAAACAACTCGTGCTAATTATTCACCATCCGCATATAGGGCCGCCCTGAGGTTAGACGGGGCCCGGGGCGAACCTAAAATGGAGGCCCCTTTAGTGCACGTAAGAAACTGTAAAAAATAATATTAATAAATTGAAACCTTATGTAATCTTGATTAAATCAGACTTGTATAGACAAGTTTCACAAGCTTTAAAAAGTGTTGAAAAAAATTGAGCAGTTTTGTAAAATATTTTTTTAGCAGTTTTTTTGTGTACAAAAAATCCAAGGGGGGAGCAAATCGCCCCACCCTCTGGGCGGAACTGGATGCAAGTCTTCGCACCGGGTTCATTTCTGTGGTAACTTCTTGCATTTTGCTCGGACGAAATTTTAACTTTTACAACTTGTGCATGTTAATTTTACAACTTTTACCCTTTCTCCCTAAACTCCAGATGGACGGAGCTCGAGAAAGGCGTAACTAACATGCAACTAGGCTGAAAACTGACTCCCACGGTTGACAGGTTATAAAAGGGGTACCTTTTGCATGGGCCTCCGTGGGACGATTTATGACTGACAAAAAACAGACTCAGCACATGTTCTTGACCGTTTTAAATATCTGACTGACCAATGACAACGACGAACGACAAATACTTCAGCCTAGTATATAACTGTGATTTTGTATGACAAATACAAAGAGTTCTTGCTTAACGTTGGAGCAGTGTACATAACACCTTTACTGGTCAGTAAAAAGCTTTCAACGGAGCAAAGCTCCAAGTTCAGCGATTTAAGCCAAGTTAGATTCCTCTCCATAGTTCAGAAGGTTAATCTAGGGAACTTGGGTTTAAATCCGGTCCTCCAACTGAACACATTTATTTAGTTTATTATTGAAAAATATGAAAATTTTTACAATTTTGGTTTAGAAATAAAGTATCTCTTGGTATATGTATAAATATATATGTAAATAATAGAAGCTTCTAAGTTTCACCCAAGGTACGAATACGAATATGTTGTAAACTGAAACTCGATGGCTTTTACAGCAAAATATTGCCACAGTCGTATTGCCATGGACGTCGTTGGTTTTAAAGAGTGTCTAAAGAAGTGATACAATTTTTTAGTTAAAATTAATTCTGAAAACGTTTCAACTCGTGCATACCTACTATCTGTTGCTGCGGGCAGTAGTAACGGCCGGTAGAGGCCTGCCTGGACGAATGGCTTCGATTGCTCCGTTTCCGCTGCCGCTTCCTTGGCCTTCTAAACCGTCCAAGATACTTCTAAGAAAGATCTTAAAAAATTCGAGATACGGATTGCCGGGTGGTAAGACTGGGTTGCCCTGGGCATTCGCTGTGGAAGCGGCGGCTACGAACACTAGAAACAAGATGAGGACCTGTAAAACAAAATTAGATTTCAAAGTTTGGCTTCAAGTTGGAAAGTACTTCTTTACCTTCATTGTTCAAGGAATAGGTGGGCTTCTGTGATTTCAAGTTTACTTGGATGGAAGTTGGAAGCTGTTGTGTGATCTTAGATGTATGAGATGGCGCTTTTATACCGGATGGGTGTGTTAGAATGTGCAAAAATCCCCGCTCGTATTTAGTTCTTTTTTTTTAACATAACTTGATCTGGTAGAGTGGAAGACCTTGGTATTTGCGAAAGTACTGGTCTTATTATCAGAGTCGTGGTTCTATTTAATCGTTTCAGATCGAAATTGCACTGTATAGCTGTTTTAATTCTATAGCAATATTTTATTTTAATTAAATCAAAAAATATTTTTTAATTCGTTTTTTACTTTTGAAGCTTCGGAAATTTTGTACTTTCTAAGGACACGTACAAGGTACAAGGCTTCACTTCGTTCTTTTGATTCATTAAATAAGTAAAATTTGAGAAAGGGTGCAGTAGATAGTGATAAATATTGGATTTAAAATCCATACAACACAGATAGTTGGCGGGAGCGTAGGATTCCTTGTATAGCCTTGGCTGTAGAAGTTTTCAAATGCTTCATTGTAAGAGTCAAATAAAATTTTGCAAAATTGGTTGTTGTAAACCAATCCTGGTTCTTCGTGTTCAGCAAGCACCAAAAACTATATTGCATTGTCAGAAATGGTTTGGTTTTAAATCGTCTTAATTTAAGTAATACTTTGACTTCCAAGTTTCTTAATTTATTTCGTTTATTATCGTTTAATATCTTACAATTTCGGTTTAAACTTAACAGTCCTTGTTTTATAAAAGTACATAATAGAAGGTTCAAAGTACCACACGACAAAAGAATACGAACCTCCTGTGAAAGAAATTTACGGTTGAGGACTGTCAGGATCAATGGATCTGAAACTTCCACTTCTGTAAAGATTGTTGCCGCTTTCTGGTGCTTCTAAACCGTCTAAGATACTTCTTAGAAAGATCTTAAAAAATTCGAGATAGGGATTGTCAGATGGGAAAACTTCTCTTGGCCTGGCATTCGCTGTGGAAGCAGCGGCTACTAACACAAGAACCAATAAGAGGAGGACCTGTAAACAAAATTAGATTTGAACGTTTTACTTCAAGTTTGAAAGTAATTCCTTACCTTCATTGTTCAAGGAGGATGTGGACTTGTGTGTTTTGAAGTTTAGTTGAACGGGAGTTGGAAGCTGTTGTGTGATTCTTCGTTGGATGAGCTGACGCTTTTATACAGGATGGTTATTGCGTTCCAATGGTAAAAAATCCCCGCTCATATGTAGTTCTTTGTAACATAGCTTGGTCTGGTAGAGTGGAAGACCTTGAAATTGGCGGAAACACTGGTATGGTTTGCATTTGTTTTACAAATTTCAATAGTAAACTTTGATCAGGAGCTACAAATCCTGTATTGAACTACATCCATCGGACTACAAGTCCAATGGATGTATTGC
>RJJA01000722.1:0-15492 GCA_003724045.1 Lepidurus arcticus | reverse complement strand
GGCTAACTTAGCAGACGGGAACATTCATTATTGGGCAACAGTGAAATTTTCCTGTTGCGGACTAGGTAGACCGAAATTCCTTCTTGTCAACAACAATTTTGTTGGGAAGGTTACGCATATTAGGTATGCGTTATACGTTATACATTAGGTATGCGGTATAGGTATGGGGTTACAGCTACCGGTTTTGAGGGCTGGTTCCCCGTTTTTGAGAGGGAACAACCCATCTTTGGGGAGAGGTACCCATCTTGAGTAGTAACTACCAATTTTAGGAGGTCGTTACACCCCGGTTTTAGGGGCCCTTTTTAACAGTGTGTACTAAAAGTACATTTTAACCCAACCAGCTTTTTATCTGATCCAATAACTTTTGAATCTTTGTAAAAATTTGCGCAAGAAATGGAGAAAATAGCTAAGCTCGAATAACTTGTCAACTATCCATCTCCAATCCCTATGAATTTACCTAAACTCTCCCCCTCCCTTTTCCCCTTACCCCAACCCCCCTAGATTAGAAGAGGACTCACCTCTTCTGCCTATGTGATTAGGTTTTTGTAAAGATGTTTGCATCTACAATGTTACCAATAAAAGAACCATCAACAGGCGTAAGCCTACGATGGAAGTAGCTGGAAAAAAAAGTAAGGAAGGAAGTTCATGTTTATAGTTTCGCTTTCGGAAGCAATTCATTAATTTTTCTTAGGAGTCCGGCTTTGAAGCTAGGATCGCTTTAAAGATAGATCGTCGCCTTGTATGCGGGTTTCTTGGGGTCTTGAATGCGAAAGAAAGAGATGCATTTAACGAAATGGAAGAAAAAAGTACATTTCTGGGTAGGTATAAGAACGCCAAAGGGAAGATATACAATGCCCTCGTCGTTGTCTACAATGTACGGTTTGAGTGTATACGATGCACTGTTTGTTTAATTAACCCAAAACTAGCTTCAAAGAGCTCTCATTAACACACAATCATCCGCTGACATGCTGACCAACTTTATCGCAATGAACCAATTTGCGTTGTACCCTCCTTGCTTGCACAGGGTAAATTACTACCTGCCCTATATATACTGTACTCTACTGTACCTCCAGTGAACTGTAGAGATTCATTGTTGATATTCTTGCGATTCTCGTCATCCTTGGCATTTTAACTTGTATTGTTCCAATGCGTTTCCAATTAGAGCAATTGGGACAGTCGCAGTAACTTCCGTAATTTCTTCTATTTGTTTCTCATTTTTGTCAGTATTTGGAGAGAAAATTAGAAAGGGACGTAGACAAAAGGACTACGAACACCGACTTACAGACGACAGCCCCCGACAGAAGGACGACATTAAAAACAGAACTTCACAACGACACTAATCATAAATAGAGACTAGCTGATGAACTTACAAAAATATTGCCCTTCTGTCGGTATGGGTATTTTTAATTAACAATTAGCTTCAGATGTTTTGTCGGAAATTGTAAAACAAACGAGAGACTTATTTTCAAGCGACATTCTGCTAGCGATTATTGTCGCTGTTCTGTACTATAGGGTAAAAAAACGCCCAGTGGATACCCTAGATCTCGCCGATCCAATTATTTTTCCTTGGATTTTAGGAAAGGTATTTTTTTTGGAGGACACTGCGTAGTCCTTTCAGTCGTCATTCCTTGCGTCTTCCCTACTGACCTGGATAAAGTTCGTAACAAAGATTCCATCCAAACGCCACGTTCATAGTGCTGGCGATTATTGTTGTCCTTAAGTCGGGTCGGTCACCCTTGAGTCGGTGTTTGTAGTCGTTAAGTCGGGGTAAGTAGACACAGGGACGACTCAAAAGGACAAAGGACTCCGTGTACCCAACACAAGGACGCCAGACCCCGACAGAAGGACGCCAAGTCCATAATCTTTTAAGGTACCAATAGAATTTCGAGTTTTAAAAGTCTCCGCAACTTGTTCTTGTGTCGCGGGGTCCGTAGTCCTTTTATCGAGTCATCCTTTGGTCGCGTTGACATTTGAGAAGGTTGTTATGTCGTGATGTCGCAAACAAAATTTTGTTCCAAAACATTGCTTTCGCCAGCAATGCATAACTATAGTACTGCAATGTACTGTACGTATACCTGAGCTGCAGGCACTGTAAACCAAAAGTTGTATACAGAGCAAAAGCAAATACAAAGCAAAACTTGTATCCCTTTTGCCCCTTAGGGCATTCCAGCGTTCCTTTTTTAACTTTTGTGCCTCGTGATGTGGCTTGGTATATATTACTACCGAGTGCTAGTAATGCCAGGCAACGCGTTGGCGGATGAAATTAGCCGGCGTAAAGCCAGCAGCTGTCCCAAAAAGTTGTACTAGTATTGCCCAAAGTGTGCGACCTCTTACAGCCTATAGAAGATAAAAATCTGGAAGGATTGAGGGTATCCGTTTTGGAAGGCTTTTTGTTCTTTTCCTTATTGCTGCGGAGCACTAGTTATATACGGGAAGGCGAAATGCGGAAATCCGTTTAGTTTGTTGGGCTTAGTTTTTTTCTTCTTCTTACGGAAGTAAGTTCCCTCCTGGTTTCCCTCCTTTTTCCAAGTGATATGAGAAAAAGATTTGTTGTCCGGAACGGTGCGCTTTGCTGGCGTTCCAAAAGACCTTTCGGACTGTATATGTGTTTATAAGGTTGAAAGCATAAAAGAATGTCTTTAATGTGTGGGTGTTTAGCGGGTCAGCAAACTGTGAAATGGTGACTACCACTGGACTGGACTTGGACCTGACGAGCATTGGGAAGCCGTCGCAATATATATCAACGTTTCATGAGCTTAGCTGGGGTGGAAGCAAAATTACATGCCAAGCCTCAGCAACCACATGATTCTCTTGCTCAATTTCAGTTCAACCCGCTTCGAACACACGGCTTTGCGCGAGGCACACACAAAAAAATTACCTAACAATTTACTCTTTTATTTCCATTGTTTTATTTTATCTTTTGAAGACGGGTACTGTATTACAATCACAGTACTCCGTGTGTATATGATGGATCCACTATTGCTTCAAACATTTATTAGTAAATGAAGTTGTGGTATTCGTTTGGTAGTAAATGTTTGAGGACTTTTTTAATAATGAGTAATGCGTAAGGAATTTCGAATAATGCGTGTATGAAAGACTTTTAGGATTGAACCGAGTACAGCATACGGTACTCTAAAAGCAATCCAAGTGCTGGTGTAATCTTAATAGGTAGGATTAGCTTCCCTTTTTGGAATCCGTGTAATGTTCTGTGACTGTTTCATGCAGTAGTCAAGTGAAAGGATTTAACTTTCGTTAGAGCTTTAGCAGTTGGGAATTCTTGAAACGGGAATCGATAATCCATAGTTGCTCTTTTGGCACCCAACGTCCCGTGATAGATTAGCTGTTAGAGCGATACTTCTTGCCTCTCTTTTTGTTTTACTTTTTTGGGGTTTTACCCGTGTGGGTGACTTGATAAGAAGGGAGAAGAGATAAGTGCTACACCGAAGGGTCTTTGAAGAGAATCAATTGTTAGCGGTGAATGACAGGCGCATTACCTGAATGGATGCTTGGTTGTCTTGTTTGTAAATCACGAAAAGGGCAACAGACAAGCCTAATCACCATGTTGAAATAATCCTAATACGTTAATGTAGTGAATTCTTCTAGTCTACGTTAGCTAAAACATAATTAAATTTGTTCCAATCGTTTAAGAGTAGCCGTTCACGAGTTATTTACATGCAAAATTTTGGCCGCCACAACACGTCCGTGCCGTCACGGGCGTGTCGTGGCGCCCGTGCCGTAGGCGCTATTTGCTCCCAACCGTTACTGTCTACTGCCAAGTTTATAAAAACAGTAAAGAAAGGTCTGGGATACCATGGATTACTGATACGTCTACTTGAATCCGTGTTTTACCTTCTATTTTACTTAAATTTAACTCTTTTACTTAGAATCGTAGGTTTTGAGTTGTAGAATCCCAACTAAATTATTTTGTTAGCAACATATTTATTTAAACGAGCAAGCAGCTTTTAGCGTAAACAAACCCATTTGGAGTCCCCGAGGAAGCAAAAAGGAAGCTTAGAGTAGTAAAAAGAATTGAAAGTCGCGAACAATTTTGTTACTTACTTAGGCATAGTGTAGGCTATCTCCCACTTCTCTGTTGGGAACCCCAAGTGGCACGCAAGCCTTTCCCCAAGTTGAAAGCCCTCACTGGCTTGAAAGGCGAGGGTAATAATTCCAATTCTAGAATAACCCAGAGTTTTCTTGAAAGCATTTGGAAAAACGAAGTAAAAAGACGAAAAAAGATGTTTACCAAATAAAAGAAAAAACCTACAAAAGTCACCAAGAACATCTCTTTTGTAGACTGCCAGAAGTTGGTAGCCTTTTCGCCTACAATTCATTCTTGCCATTATCTGTGCCAACAATGAATATTGTCTTGCGTTATTTATTTATTCTGTATTACTTTTCCCCTTCAAACTCTGTCTTTTATTTTCGTTTCTCCTTCTAAAATTTTGGGGCAAAACGTCGAGGTCTTTCCATCGCACTGTTTTTCTTATTCCGTGATATCGTAATTTTGGTTTGAAACACTAACGCAATAAAACTAAACTGACTTTTCGAGGAGTCTCTCCCCCCTTATTGTCAGCCATGTTCTTATTTTTGCTTAATTAAATAAAGGAGGTTCGTTGTCGCAATTTACACCCTTCGCAGCCCACGCGCTCCCACACGTGACGAAGATGCCCAAGTGCAAGCTTGAGAAAATTTGGCAGACGGGTGGGAAAGGAAAATAATCGTTTTGCTCCGCTTCACTATAGTCAAACGGCACAAAAGTTGGAACATCGGGTACGGGGTCGGTTTCTATCGAACCTCAAACTAATCCCTCCCTCTTCTGATCCCTTTAGCTCCCCAAATTAGCATGTTTATACTTGCGTAGACCTATGTTTGACAAACTAAACACTCCGGTTCAGGTTTCCTAAGCAGCTCCTCGCTTAATAGAAGCTTCTCGTGCTGAATAGGTAATCTGTGAACGTCTGCTTATAAGTTAAGATAACAGCCTTGCAAAGCCTTCTATAGGGAATAGCAGGGTTGTTTTACAGTTCAATGCTAAGATTGATGGGATGATCAAAGTTTCCCACTGATCGTGACAATATGAAACACAGTCTCCCCCGTTCCTTGTTGAGTTATGAGAGTTGTCCTGGGTTGCGAGCCTTTCCCGTTTTGGCCCGCCTTTAGCCCGCCTCCAGCGCGACGCGCTTTTATATTGGAAAATGGGTTAAGCTGAGCATATATTGAGCAACAGGATCACATTGTTAGGAACCAGGCAATAACTACTCATCTTCTTTCATCGTTGAGCACTTTGGAAAATGATGGACGATATCCGACGACATAATCGATGCATCCAAACGGGGGTCTATGAAATGCGTATTTACGAGTTTTTCTTTTTCCTCTTCCCTTCTCATATCTTTATCCTCTTCAGCCAGCAGGAATTTTTATCACGGGATTTAGAGGAAGGTGAAAGGCCAGAGTATCCGCCAATTTGTGTATAATGGAAAGTTCTTGTTTACTGCACTCGAGGAAGAGCACGGGTAATTGAGTTAGCAATGGAGCGTCAGTGTTGGCAGAAATAGAACAATGTACTACACTAACGTAGTCGTACAGTTGGACGTCTTGGAGTCGTTTGGCACGCTATCGGAAAGCTGCTGGTTTTACAATCGTTCCTTTCTCAAGAAAATGGATAGATGTAAAAAAAAAACGTCTAAGGAAATTGGCTGTTGTATTAAGTGGGAGGGAGCGACATTGAAAAAGCTGCCAAGATTGCGTAGCGAGTTTATATCTAATTGAAAAGGGGACACAAAAATCCTTTTTGCATCTCGTACGCGATTTTATGTAAAAGCCAGCACAAAAGACGCATGACACCCGAACCTATTTACGTAAAACGTAAAGAAGATGTATTTCTGCAATGATGAGTCTTTTCATTAATCAGCTCCATGGATCATAACACGCGAGGTGACTGGGAACGCCATCCAGTTCTGGACAGCCAAGTCAGGGGAGAAAAGAATAATTTTGTGTTTGCCGGCAGTAATGACTTTTCGCTGTGTTAAGGGCGTTGCCAAGACAGACGTAGAAAGGGTAAAGTGTCAACAGAGGCGCACAGTCTCGTGTTGCTAGAAATGCCGGTCGAATTTTTCTTTTACATAGAAATACAAAAGGTCGGAAAGAAGAAAACTTTTAGGTAATTTTTTTCTAAAAAGTCCCAAGTCATGGGCATAACGAAGTTCCCCAAGCAGCCGTCAGTACTCACCCTTAGACTGGTGTAAGTGCCCTAAAGGGACAAGCTTGTCCAGTACCATCATTTATGCCTGGCGTTTGGCTGCTGCGGGGCTCTGGTTAGACTTGACTTCTCCTATGTCAGGCTTTTAATTGTATTCATTAGTCGAAAGTCAGGGAGCAAGTATAGGAAGTAAGCAGTAACTGTATGCCTTACAGTTTCCGCAGTTGGGGGAAGGAGGATTCCCCAAAATAAATGTGAAACCAATCAAGAAGAAAGTTTGAGAATTGTATTATTGCAGCCATGATGTATACAATAGAAAGCCTCCAAAATACGCTTCCTTGACATCAAAGAGCCATCAACACTGGAGCAACTTTTCCCAAGTTGTTAGCAATCAAGGCTTTGAACCGTTTTCACAATGAATATAAATTTGATTAAACGACCGCATTGTGGGAGGCCATCCGAAACCCAAACCTTGAGGTTTTGTATCGCTTGCTTTGTGTTTCTTCAATTATTGGCACCAGAGTCTTAGGGGATTCCCAGGGGGTAATGTATTGCCGTGCGACAGGCTCAGACAATCTGAATCTTATGGCCCTTTGTTTAGCACTGCAGTATTCGTACTTTCCCTTTCTTGTGTTAATTCTTTGGGCGGACAACTTATGTTTCTTGTTCTCTGACTCCAGTGATTTCGATACTGCGGCACCGCTTAATCCCCCGAGATTGCATTCGTTTCTGATACGTAGCCTATATCAGAAATCCGATACGCTCCCCTAACCATGGTAAAATGTCTGAGACTCTGGGAGCGAAGGATCATGCAGCTAAGGAGCAAAGTTACGCTAAAAGAATAAATAATAGCTATGGAGAAAAGTAAGAAATGTACTGACCCTTTGGCCGATAGGCAAAAGACGTATAACCGCCGTCATCTGCAGCATGTATAATAGACGTTGATCGATAATCAGATTGCTTCTTGTGTAAGTTTTTCAACGCTAGTTCTCATGCTTGTTCACATTTTTACATGTAAAAGGATATCCGGCTGGTCGCGGCGGTCATGACAACGAAATGGCTTTCCATTTTTCGTGGATGAGGACGCAACGAACATTTTAATTTTCTTCTACCTTTTGGATTTTTTTTAACGGTAATCCTACCAGAAGGACGCCTGTGGAAACTAATCGATCCCTACATTGAGGGGAAAGAAATATTTTTCAAATTTTTTTCCCTCTCTTTGGTTGGTAATTTACGTTTTATACTGTCATCAAGAGCGTGTGTGTCCCAGCAGGAGAGCATAAGCTTTATTTTTTCCTTGTCTTTCTTATGGCTATATATATAGTATATATACTGGGCTTTTTGCCGTCCTGCAAGCTAGGACATCCAAAAGTGTGAAAGGATGTGTCGGCAAGACTGGAGGAGGTTGTAACAAAAAGCTTGGACCATAAGTTGGCAAGAAGTCGACGTAACAGTCGTTGGACATCAAGGAAGTAAAAACGGAAGGAATAAGGGACGAGTTATTGTCCACAATATGACCGGGTACTGTAGTCACGGTTGTCGGAAATACAGTAAACATTTGTACAGTACATTTGACTGGGAAATTTCGGCAAGTATCATGGTCTTAATTGGGGTTATCTTTTTTTGGCTGATGGGGGGAATTAATGGGGCAGTGTTTTCGTTCCATGTTATAAATGAGGTGGTGTTATACAGGATGTTATGACCCGTGCAGGACTTTTTTTAACTGTTTTCCATTATGGCGGCAGCAGAGCCATATATAGCACATTGCGTTCGCAGTTCAGCAGCTGTAATAGACGCCAGATTCCTAATGCTATGAATTGCAGCTACTCCTCCGAAACTGGGAACTCATGAATCTTATGTGTCGTACAGTTTATCAAAATTGGTTCCAAGAGTTGTATTTGAACTGGGGAATTTCCAGGACAAGGCGGGGAAGACTTGTCGTTGGGACCAGGTCCCAAAACATGCTTTACGACAAGCTTGTTTTCCATCATTAGCTAGAATGAAAGATGAAGAGAGATCGTTACTTAAGACCTAGGACGTGGCAAAAGCCTGGTTAACTTGCGAAAGGACAAAAAGCGAAAGGGGTTATATACTGGCTACTATTATACTGTTTTGCCCGAGATTTGTTTTGACACTCTTCGAGATTAATGACCGCTCTACTCGGACGTTTTTGCTTTGACACAGGCGTCACTGAACAATAGACGCTGCCAAAAATTTACCCGAAAACTTTCCCTTTACTCAATCCCGGTGTGTTTTTAACACTTCAGACTTCTTTTCTCACTCACAACTTGAGCTAATTCTGCAGCACTCAATTGCAATTTCTAATTATAGTGCTGTCGACTAGACTAAACAATAATTAGTTATATTCTAAAGGTTTATTTAACTTCTCAGACTATATAGCTACTGTGCACCCGAAGAAGGTTAATTTATTTGAAACTAGCGTTTGAATTATTGTTGCAATTTGTTGTTTCATTACATTACATTTCATTGCAGTAGACATATTTCTACTAGAAATACTCCAGTAACGGTGTAAGGGTTCTCCTAGTCAAAGAACGTGGCTATCATAAATTTGTATATATTTAAATTAGCTTTCCTATAAGCTAAAAGACGTGAACGCGAACAAAGTTTCCTCGTTGCGTACTCGTATTCCAGTAATAATAGTAACTCTTAAAGTTCATGGTAACAAAAACAATGGCCGTAATATATGTCTCGTTGCAAGTCAGTTAGATTCCCAGATAAGCCAGCAGCGGCTCAGTGCTTTACAAAGTTCCTTTTATTGCTGCAAATCGCAGTAATTCAGATATCATACTTTCCATCAACAGCAATAGATGGCGAAAGTGTCACTCATCGATAGATTACCATTCATTTCGTCATTCGCGGCTCTGCCTTGTTGGAGGGCTGTTTATTTTACTGATTTGCGAAAGCAAAACACGTGCAAGACGAAGGCAAACTTCGTGATTTTATTTATTAAGTTATTCCAGTCTCTCTGATCTTCTGAATTAGGTAACATACATATATCTTTTATACATTCCAACATAGAAACTTAAGTTTTTTGCGTTTTTTTAGGTGAATAGTGATAAAACAAAATGGCAAAAGCTGATGTAACGACTGAAAGGAAGGGAAGGGTTAAAGTCGACTTCCTTTTGGGTCTGGAGAAGGAAATCCAAGCCAAATGGGAGGCAGAAGGTGTATTTGAAGAAGACGCTCCCAACAATGGGCAGAAAGAAAAGTATTTCGTGACTTTTCCTTACCCTTACATGAATGGGCGACTGCATTTGGGCCACACGTTTACTATCTCTAAATGCGAGGTACAGTAACCAAGAAAAATGAGTCGTTTTGAAGAGCTGCAAATGATACTGTACTTTTTTCCCTTTTCTGCAGTTTGCGGTCGGCTTCCAGCGACTGCAAGGCAAAAGTTGTCTCTTTCCTTTTGGCATGCATTGCACTGGCATGCCAATCAAAGCTTGCGCTGATAAGTTGAAAAGGGAAATGGAAGACTTTGGCTACCCGCCCAACTTCCCTAAAATCACTGAGGTTGAAGCACCAGACACAAAAGATGAGCCAGCTGAAGGCAAAGATAAAGCCAAAGGCAAAAAAGTAACAGCTTTTGCTTTTCCCCATCCCGACATCTGATTAATAAATGATTGTCCCTTTTTCCTAGAGCAAAGTTATCGCCAAGACGGGTACCGCCAAGTATCAGTGGCAGATTATGCAAAGTTTAGGCTTGGAAGACGAAGAAATTCGCAAGTTTGCGGACGCGAATTACTGGCTTGAGTATTTCCCTCCTTTGACCGTCTCCGATCTGAAACGAATGGGTCTGCACGTAAATATAAATACCATTTTCTTATTGAAGATTCCTAAGTTATTTAATATGTCTGCTAAAACTTGGTTTATTGCAAAGGTGGATTGGCGTCGCTCCTTTATCACCACTGACGTGAATCCTTTCTATGATTCCTTTGTTCGCTGGCAATTCATCCGGCTGAAGGAAAAAGGCAAAATCCAATACGGCAAACGATACACAGTCTTCTCTCCCAAGGATAACCAGCCCTGTATGGATCACGACCGTGCCTCTGGAGAGGGAGTTGGACCGCAAGAGTACACTCTTGTTAAAATGAAAGCATTGGAGCCGCTTCCCAAATCGCTTGCGTAAATCCTCTTACAAATAAATCCAGCAATCGTTTCCTTCATTTGCATTTATTTTTTAGGAGTTTTAAAGGACAGCCTATTTTCTTGGTGGCGGCGACGCTCCGTCCTGAGACCATGTATGGGCAAACCAATTGTTGGGTACGACCTGACATGAAGTACATTGCTTTCCGTACTGTGGATAAGGAGATATTCGTTTGCACTCAAAGAGCCGCCAGGAATATGTCGTACCAAGGCTTTACGCCTGCAGATGGCAAAGTGGAGATCATCAAGGAACTCATTGGAGAAGTAATGATACAAATAAAATGAAAGGAAAGAGAGAACTTATTAAAATGAAGTTTTTACGTTTAATTCTTCCTTATTTTGAAAGGATTTGCTGGGATTGGGATTAAAGTCGCCCTTAACGAAATATGACGTCATTTATACACTACCGATGATGACCATCAAAGAGGACAAAGGTACTGGTGTCGTAACGAGCGTCCCGTCAGATTCCCCTGATGATTATGCTGCGCTGCGAGACTTGAAGAAAAAGGCAGCTTTGCGTGAGAAGTATAACGTTCGGGATGATATGGTGCTTCCCTTTGAACCAGTAAATTAACTCTTAAATGATATAAGATCCAAGCGTGGGAGCTGGCTCTCTAACCATGTCCATTTTCCATAGGTGCCTATTGTGGACGTGCCCGAGTTGGGCAACTTGAGTGCTGTCACTGCTTGTGACATGTTTAAAATCCAGAGCCAGAATGACAAGGAGAAACTGCAGGAAGCAAAAGAATTAGTTTACTTGAAAGGATTTTACGACGGCGTGCTTTTGGTGGGACCCCATGCAGGAATGAAAATTCAAGACGTCAAGAAAGTCATCCAGAAAGATTTGGTAGAGAAAAAGGAGGGCGTTGTTTACATGGAACCAGAGAAACAAGTCATTTCGAGGTAGGGTTGAGCGTAACTAAAAAACCCATTGAAAAACATTACTTTTTCATTGTTTTATTTGTTTATTCAAATTAGATCTGGGGATGAATGCGTTGTCGCACTCTGTAATCAATGGTATTTGGACTACGGCGAGACCCAGTGGAGAGCACAGGCCCATCAAGCCCTGGATCAGATGGAAACATACCATGATGAAGTCCGAAAGAATTTTTTGGCGACTTTGAATTGGCTGCGTGAACATGCGTGCTCTCGAACTTACGGTTTAGGTAAATTACAATTATTACTGAATTTTTACCCTATTCCTGGCACCTTTTTTTAATTTTTGAGTGATGTCTAACAGTTTCTAGGAATTTAAAAGATATTCAAAAATGAATTCAAAAGATTTTTTCTATTTTTTTCTAAAATTCAAACTAATTGCGATTTTTACCCTATTTATGAATAGTTTGTAATATCTTCTAATTTCTAGAAAATTCAAAATTAATTACGATTTTTTGTGTTCTTAGGAACGAAACTTCCGTGGGATCCTCAGTGGCTGATTGAATCCTTGTCGGATTCCACGATCTATATGGCGTACTACACTGTAGCTCATCTACTACAAGGAGGAACTTTAAATGGGAAAGGCAGTAGTCCATTGAATATCAAGTGAGCTCAAATAAACGTTTTTTAATTAAAAGAAATTCTAATTTTGTGGGGGGTTTTCAAGAGCGGAGGAGATGACACCTGAAGTTTGGGATTACGTCTTCTTCACAAAGTCTCCTGCACCGAAAACAAGCATTTGTCAAGCTAGTCTGGATAGACTTCGACGAGAATTCCAGTATTGGTACCCGGTGGATCTGCGAGTGTCAGGCAAAGATCTAATTCCCAACCATCTGACGTACTACTTGTACAATCACTGCGCTATTTGGCCTGAAGAACCCAAGAAATGGCCCCAAAGTGTGCGAGCGAATGGACACTTGCTCCTCAACTCTGAAAAGGTGAATTTTTAAACTTCTTTCACCAGACTCTTATAATTAAATATGTGTAAATCAGTCTTTAATGTATCTTTTTCGATAGATGTCCAAATCTACTGGCAACTTTATGACGTTAACTGAAGCTATTGAGAAGTTTAGCGCTGATGGAATGCGTTTGGCTCTTGCTGATGCTGGGGATTCCATCGAGGATGCTAATTTTGTAGAAGCAATGGCTGACGCAGGTAATTGCTACGATTTTCTCTAGCAATACGATTTCTTCATTCTTTCTACGATTTCTTCATTTTCAACGCTAATTTTAATATAGTTTATTTTGTGTGTAGTATATATCTATCTATTTTTGTAACAAATTTTTTAGGAATTTTGCGCTTGTATACATTGATTGAATGGGTGAAGGACTGCATTGGTTCCCTGGACACGTTGAGACAAGGAGAGTTCAACTTTAATGATCGGGTTTTCAAGAAGTACGTACTTTGCTTCAAGTACTTTTTGTTTTGATTGTCATGGTCCGTCGTTTCAGTGAGATGGAATTCCAGGTTGAGGAAACGAGACAACATTACGAGCGTATGAATTTCAAAGAGGCTTTGAAGTCGGGCTTCTTTGAGTTCCAAGCATTACGAGATCAGTACAGGGAGTTCGTTATGGGTGACATGCACCGCCAGTTGATTTTGGAGTACATCGAGCGCCAAGCGTTAATTTTGTCTCCAATTTGTCCTCATGTTGCCGAACACGTCTGGACGCTTCTAGGAAAGGTACGGTTTTATTTTATTTGGTTGATTTTGTTTACTTTTAAGAAGCTGAATAACATTTTTTTGCATATTTAGAAGGAGAGTGTGTTGCGGTCTGTGTGGCCCAAGGTTACAGCAGCTGACCCTGTTCTTCTGAAAGCGGGATCGTACTTGAACGACGCTGCTCACGATTTCCGACTTCGTTTAAAGACGTATTTGAACTCGCTGACTGCCAAAGCGACTAAAAAGGGAGCAGCGGCTCTTCCACCTGCGCAAAAACCGACCCATGCCACCATTTGGATTGCTAAAACGTACCCGAAATGGCAGTCTATCATATTAACTACGTTGAAAGAGAAATATGAGGTAGTTACATTACTTTCAGGCAAAATTGAGACCATTTGTTTGATTTTTGTTCATGGGATTGCAGAGCTTGGGGACAACCCCTGATAATAAGTTGCTGTCGGTGGAGTTATCCCAGAAACCCGAGTTAAAAAAGTACATGAAGAAGGTGATGCCCTTTGTTCAGGCTGTAAAGGAGAATGTGAGCAAGAAAGGATTGGGCGCTTTGAATCTTACGATGGATTTTGATGAGAAAGAGATTCTGGAATTGAACCTGGCGTACTTGTGTCATACCTTAGAGGTGAAATTAATTAGTTAGATTGGCTTTGATTAACTTTTGTTGCGTTTGGCCGGTATAGTTGGAAGGAATGAACGTGATGTACTCGGATGATCCCAAAGCGGAAGAGAAAATCCGCGAAGATTGTGTTCCTGGTGTTCCTTACGTTACATTTTACGTCCAACCCAGTGTGCTGGTTAAGTTTGTAAACCCACAGCCTTCGAGTGGGTGTTTTGAAGTCAGCTTGCCTGTTATGGAGGGAGACAATACTAGGAAGCTGGCCGTAAGATTGGCAAAACAGGAAAGAAACGTTAAAGGTATGAATATAATTTGGAAATTAGTCTTTTTAGAAGTCTAGTTAATTTTTGAACTTTTGTAGATGGAAGGAGAGTTAAGATTTATCGCTATGAAGACCCGGTTTTGGGACCTCGGAAGATACCAGCGTTTGGACAGCCGGAGGAGGGAAAAATAGAAATTAAAGATAGCGAAACAATTGAAGTTGACGTTGAATTGCGCAAAGTGTGGGTACGAGTGAATGGGAAGAAAGTAGATGCGGGATTGCAATTAGCTTATGTACTGTCATGACCTTCTGGGAAGTAAAATCTGGGGGAATTGCATATTGACAAATACACTGTCAACATTACTTTATTTAGGCTTGATTTTTTTTATTAATTATGTTTCGCAGCAAACTCCCCTTTTATACTCGTTCTTTGTACTCTCCTTGAGATGCGTTAGATATACATATACGATGCCAATGTACGAAGTCAATGCATATACGAAAGTGATGTATTCCATTTCTCAAAGAGGTGTACCAAAATTGCCCATGCCCATGCTAGCATATATGGTGAGCAAAGAATAAGGGAGCCGTTATTACAACCTTGCTATCGCATACGTGCCTTTCAGCATGGCCAGTGGAGCTATTAGAATGGAATAGAAAGAAAGGGACCACCGATTAGCCCATAAGAAAACCTGCTGAAACCAAACCCAAATGAAGATATTAGAATTGCCAAGTGACCACTGTTTGTACAGGAACAGCGTAGGAAGTTTCTTCCCCATTTGAAAAGCACATAAACTATCTAAAACGACCATAAACGACCAATTTGGGGACTTGCACAGCTAATAATACAAGGAAACTAAATAAATAAAGGCTAGGCACTGTACAGTTTCGCCTTACAGTTCCATTCATATTTGTATTTATAGAAGTTTCAACGCATTATAAGTATAAGCGTATGACCGAGTGGATAATACGGAAGCCCTGTGATCTGAAGATCGCAGGTTCGAAACCCGGTCGTGTCAATTTATTTCGTAAAAAACGAAATATTAAATGGCTCCCTTTCTCTGTACGTTATGCCTTCCCGGCAATCTTCCTATACCCATATTCAATATTGTGAATATTCGGCATCACGAGCTAAAATATTGGGGATAGGAAACCGAGCAGGAGAGTTGGGAACAGGGAAAGGGGCGAGGGTCTCAATTTTTGAAGTGACCCCCTTGATACAACGTTATTCCTTATGGAGAAAAGCCCTGAAAACGCTTTCCTAGCTCGAAAAGAGGCCACGCCCCCTTTTTTGTCCAATCCACCAATACGATTCGTCCGTCCGTTTCGTAGAAGCCACACCCCTTTTCGCGGATTTTTTGAAAAATCTTACAAATATGTCTCACATTTTCGCCTTTATTTCAAAAATTACAAATCACACAATACAATATTTTATTGGAACTTGTTTTTGCGAGAAACGTTTTGCACAACATAAGTAAAACTCCCAACCTAAGTCCCGATCCGATTAATACGGAACTTTTCGGATCCGACCCGATCAGTTCCGATCAAAGATAAGACGCTTTTATTTCTAAAACTACAAACCACAAAATAGGACATTTTTGGACACTAAATTATACGGGGAACATTTTGGGTAC
>RJJA01000721.1:4086-15499 GCA_003724045.1 Lepidurus arcticus | reverse complement strand
TCTCAGGATATATGGGTCTACGCCAGTGACATCTTTTGACGGAAAATAGTCAACTACTTACAGGTTACCGTGGCCTTAAAATTCGTTTTTGATGGCAACTCACTTGCCATTTTTAAACTAAAACTTACGAAACACAGAATAAGAAGTCTAACAGTGCCATTGAATAACAAAGCGCTCGTAGGCCACGCCTGTAGTGTTCCCGCCGATCGCTACGTCATAGCTCTCGTGGCGGGAAAATGCCAAAATTTCGCAAGTCAATATCTTGGGAACGGCTAGTCGTAAAAAATTGAAACAAATTTTCCCGTTCTTAGAATAATGTGTACAATAAAAATCCATCAAATATCAATACGCTTTGTCTGGAGGCTATTGCCGTTTAAATCTGGTCAACCCAATGCAAAACGCCAACCCAATAATTGTAAACGACGAAAATGCCATACGACGAACCAATGAATTGATCCAATGGGAAATAATCAGACCCCTGACATTTACCTCTACCTATTTTCTCCTATATATTACAGTCAATGCTTGTACAGTGTACGAAAGCCATTCCATTCCTGAAAGAGGTACCCAGCTTGGCTACGTTTCCGCGTTACATTTGGTACACTAAATTGGGGGTGGGGGGGTATTCTCAGACTGGGGGGGGGAACTCCTCTTGGGCTCAGGGGGGGATCGGCACCTCTGCTAAATTCTAATAAGTTTTCAAATTAAACAAACTTCAAGGCATAGCCTTACTTTTTGATGTATGAAATTTGTATTATCATTTTGATTCCCAAATTCTGATAATTTTAAATAACCCGTATACTAGTCGAAACACATCGCGTGAAAATGCCAAACCTCGTTTCTAACGCAGATACAATTTGATCTTCGTTACTAGTTGCATTTCTTCCGTTTACTTTCTTTATTCACTTGTTCTTTCTTATTACTTTTTTCCAGCTTGCTAAAATGACCGCCCACATAGTTTATCACATTTACCACTTTACTCCATGTGATGGGCCACTCAAATTCGTTTGGAATAATGCCTTCAACTCGCGATTCGAAGAAACTGAAAAGCGGGAACCAAACTTTCGTACGGCGACTATCTCGCTGCATAAGCGTCCGATTATTGGCTAAAGTGTGGTAGTACAGGAACAGTCGTGACGTAATGTAAAAAGCAACGAAAACATCTATGGAATAGTGTTCATGAGCGGCCAGAATGAAAAAGATACCAAACATATTTAATAACCACGTCAGCGTGTGCAGGAAATAAATACGTCGAGAAGTGTCTACATAAGAACCACTATTAGAACTTTGAATGCTTTTTTTTGCTACTGGATTACTTACACTCTGTAATAAAAAAATTGAGCATGGTCAATACCACAGTATGTCCGCTAAACATATAATCTCCGCATGTCCGTACTCCAACAACGGACATACCAAAACCACTCCAGATCAAGTACGCTTGTCTCAGTCTGGCCCAAACGTTACCATAAGGCTAAAATTTTTAAAAAAAATAATCGATATAAGATTTCAAAATTACAGTAATATTACCCTTGGGGAGCATTCTAAATGCGATCCTGGTACGGACAATGACGTAATTAGCATAGTAATGCACCTTATTAGAAATACCGAGCCCGAGAGAGCGAAAAACCGTCTCATCAATATGAATCTACCAAACAAATTGAAAATTAGTATTTCACATTAAAATTGTTCAGAGTTAAGTGCCCTCTTACTACCTGTGCTTGTGGAAGACTAGAACAGCTCCCCACAGAAGCATGAGAACACAACCTGTTAACTCGCACATATCGAAAGCCCAGGGAATTAGAGGGACGTTGTCCAAGAAGATATCAGGCAGCGGAGGATACTTTTTCATGTCAGGAACGCGATCATGGACAACGACCATGGTAACAGAAGTTATCAAAGTCACAGCAATAAAATAGGCAATGCTGAGAAGCGTTTTCCAAATTTCCGGTTCCAAGGGAAGAGCTGGGTCACTTGGAATCCCTTGAATAAATGCAGATTCGTTGCCCAGTATATCTGATATGTTGGAATCCAACGAGGATGTCCGTACAAGATTTTGACACTTGGTAGCTCCTTTCAATGGAATGTCTTTTCTGGACAAATGCCCATTATGGTTAGTCTTTGGTGTGCAACTATCAGTCGAAGAGCGTAGCAGTACATCATAATTTGCACTGTTGTAAACCTTGATTTGCAGCTTCTTTATAGCCAAAACAATTTGTTTGACATCGCCTACAACCTTTTGAGTAAAAAAAAAACGTGAATTACCCCATTGAACTGTATACTATTTTATGACAGTAAAGCATACTGTTATTTCCATATATTTAAATAGTTCTTTTTCGGTCAAAGATATCAGTGCGGGACCATTTATTTTGTGTTTGCTAAATAAGGCTCTATATTCTCCGCAGCCAATTCTCTGTAGCCAGTCCCGTACATCTTCAACGTTCCAGTTTTCCACTGACTTAGTTGGGTTCATACCTAAATTTAAACAAGATTGCACGATTAGATATTCTGAGTCTGAGAAACGAAATTTGATCTTATATTAGTAACTTTAGAAATGAATAAATAAGATCTAAAATCAAATAAACTAACTCGATTAGTATACTGGCCAATTTCAAATCCTACTAAAATCACTATACACAAGTTGACATGGAATGCCACATTAATAAATTAATCATTACACAACGAACCACCCTTGTAAATTTGCACAACAACGGGAAACACGCATCCTCTCATTCACTGTTTGCTCAAGGCAGCATGGGTCAGGAAAAACACGCAATACTTCCTCTACAGCAACGCCATCTGGAAGAAAGATTTGACATATTTCCCGGGAAGATTCAGTGTTCAGACTTCACGTCGACATAGTTATATTTCCAATACAAGTTCCAACTGAGACACGATAAAGGATTGCCACCAAGCAGCAAATGACTAGCCATGCAAAGAAAACAAAATGAAGAAACAGGAAAAAGGTGAGGCGCGGCAAGGACAAAGTCAACAAGAAGACCATTTCTTTTTTCCCCTCCTAAGGATAAGAGGACAGGCAGGAATAGCTGGTTCTTTTTCCCCTTTACAAAAAAAATCGTTCCAATTTCTGATAACATACCCTCCAGAACTGTATAAAAGCTTAACCTATCAGAAAGGAGCAATTGTTTCGGATGCCTTTTTTTAAACTTATTTAACAGAGCAAGGATTGCTCATGTGTTTTGTTCTGTTCAGTTACAAAATCCTGTTAAACTGACTTCAAGGTTAGGATTATCACAAAGAAATAGACTGTTCTGCCATGTACGGGAACAAAAACCCCAAGTCACTGGAAAAGCGAAATTTGACCGCGACCTATTAATTCTAACTAGCAATGTTTTGATGCCTCTTGTTTGCTTTACACCTACTGAGCTCAGCAAGGGCTAACAGTAGAATTCCGGTTAAGACAAATCGAACCATGGGCAAAAACAACTATTCGACATATTAATGGCCAGATGTCTTATTTACTCGGTTTGTGTAAAAGTGTGAGTTGTAACTTGCCTTTAGCGAAAAAGGCTAAGGTTTAAGTCTTTTTCTTTGGGTTTAAAATTTTTTACAATAATAAGAAAAACGAAAAAAATTACATCAGCTCCCAACAAATCATTGTGTTTTCCTTTCTGCCCCAAAGTAGAACTTGCCTTCTCACATGCACTCGTTCAAGAAAAAATTGTCTAGCCTTGAACACCATTCATTCGCCGAACTAGTGTCACCGGCGCCTTTTTTGGCTTCCAGTTTTACTAGTCCCCCCCCCCCCAAGACCTTCTCAAAAGAAAATCGGGCACTAAATTTCAATTGCACATTGAACACAAAGACTGAGTTTTGCGGGATAGGATTGATGCAAATATTCTAAATGGGAATTGAACCTGCAGAGCGAAAGAAATAACTAACTTCAGTACAAAAAGAAGGAAATCAAATAAGGGCAGCAAAAAATGTGGGCAATCGCAAGTATTCCCCCCCCCCCAAGTCTTTGGCATGATAAGCGACGACTTCGATGGCCCTAGCCCTTTTGTCTTCGCTACTATTTCCTTCTCGCTGACTTGTTTGCAACTCGGGCATCTCTATGCATTTCTGCAAATATTGGTTGCAGTCAATATAAAAGGATACGAGTCGAAATCCACAGGCTTCAAACCTACCGCATCATCACTCGTTTAAAAAAAGCAAAAGTTGTGCGCAACGACAAAGAAATGGGCGTGGCGGCCTTTAAACATCTCTCTCCCACCTGTTGTTACTCCTTTCCTCCTATATCTAAAATTTCTCTTCCCCCAATTTCTTGTGCTATCCCTCCTATCTAACAGGACAAAAAAAATCCTCCCTCCTCACGAAATAAATCACCATGAAAAATACTGACCTCAACTAAGCAAGATCACCCTTTCCTAATGCTGCTTCCCTTTTTCTCGCTCTTTAGAGTTCAACTTGACGTCTGACTTGACGGTAGTTCTTCAAAAACTTTGGATTAGTTGCTAAAAACACCAGAAATCTCGCTCGTTTCCAACTCTTTCCCATGTGACTTGGTCGTTTTTTAAGTGGCAGTCTTATCGGCCGCAGATGCAGAGAATCGGACAGGATGAAAATCAGAGTTGACAAAAGAGAAGCCACGGAACTCGTCTTGGTTGATAGTTTTTACCACATCGGCATTAATGGGTGTTAAAACGGGTTCTTCCTTGGTAAATTCACTATCGAAGTTTAACGCATCCTTCTTGCTCTTCTACAAAAAGACACAAAACAGACGATTTTAGTTTTAAGGTTTCAAGGTAAAGCAACGTTTTAAGGTTGTGCTTACAATCTTTGGCCGGAACGGAGGTTTGATTTTCCTCGCTTCCAAGGCTTCCCAATCTATCTCCTTAAAAAATGGATGCCCCCGAATAGCCGCTTCTGCTCCTTGAGAGGCCACACAACCCAAACGCTTGGCAGGATTCTTGGTCATAAACTAAAACACAAGAGAAAGCAATGAAAGATGAGTTGAATCCAGAAATGTAATTAAAAAGGAAAACCTAAAAACACTAATTTACCCCTTTCAGAATTGAAACCGCTTCCCTGGACAACCACACCGGATAGAGTACATCATCATGAAGAATGGACTCAAAGAGATCGTCTTCATTATCTGCTTCAAAAGGAGGCTGTCCTGCCATCATTTCGTACATCAACACCCCTAAGGCCCACCAATCAACTGTAGCACCATAATCTAATTCTTGCAGAATCTAAACCCCCAGTCACTTGTTAAAATCCCAACCATACTGTACTTCAAAACAGAACGTTTACCTCTGGGGCAATATAGTCAGGCGTTCCGCAAAACGTAGTCGTGGTTGCGCCGTCTAGTATTCCTTCTTTGCACATTCCGAAGTCGGCAATCTTGCAGTGCCCTTCGTTATCCAGGAGAATATTGTCCAGCTTTAAGTCTCTGCAAGAAAATAAGTAAGTATTTAATAAGTGCTTAGTAAGTATTTAGTATATACGTATTTAGTAAATGGTTACCGATAAATTACTCCATGTTTATGCAAAAACTGCAAAGCAAGTGTGACCTCCGCGGCGTAAAATCGCGCCCTTGATTCGTCAAATTTACGAACTTTTTGGATCTGGAACATGAGATCGCCGCCGTTGACATACTCCATGACGAAGAATAAGCGGTCTTTGGTTTGAAAGCAAGAGTGCAGCGCCGTTAAGAAGGGATGGTTCGCCGACAAAGCCAGGATGCGCTTCTCTGTCATAGTGCAATCCACATCGTCATCTTGGATGATGACATCCTTCTTGAGCACTTTGACTGCGTACACCTCATCCGAACCTTTGCGCTCGGCCAACATGACCTAATAAACAACATCCGTTTTAACCTTTCAATCCATTAAAAAAAAATACAGTTACTACAAAATATAGGACCCAAAAAACGTTGACAGTTCATATACCTTTCCAAAGCTGCCTTTGCCCAAGACTTTGAGAAAAGTAAAATCATCCAAGCCAACTTTCTTGCCCTCTCGGCCGCGTTCGACCAAACTTTCCAAAGCTGAGGTCTTATCTTTCCTTTGATCTTTGTGATGGCATTCCACGCCTTTCATTTTCTCCTTTAGTTTCTCGTCCATGAGTTTCTGGGCTCGAATTCGCAATCGCAGCTCCTCCTCCTGCTCGGCCGGCGTTGCTCCCGTTCCTTGTCCGCTCACGTGCGACGTAGTTTCTTCGCCTTCATAGATAGTCGAGGCTGACGCACTCGAACGGTCCAATAAAGAGGTACTGGACGTATTAGACGGCGTTTCACTAATGGAAGGCTATCCGACGGGGAGAAAAAGACCGAAAATGTACAATAAAACCATAAACGTCTTGAACTGATTTAAATTGAACCCAGATACTACCTTCTTTTTCCTGGGATTGAGCTTTTGAGTTGAAATGCCCATGGTATTCAAAATCTCCGCCATCTGCTTGGTGTTAATTCCACAATTATTGGCAACATTCTTTTGGCAGCGTTTATGCACATTGAGATTACACACTGCAAACCGTTAGAAAAAAACATTTAAACTTTTTTTAAAATAGAAAGTTAATCATTTACCTTCGCACTGTAGCCCTTGCTTGATAAGCCCATATAGTAGTGAGCCACAATGGTCACAAAACGTAAACCTCTTATAATTATGGACCGAAAAACGGTGAGGAATATTGACGCTAAAACGCTGGCCGATCACTTCTTGCAAAGTAACGTCTTTAATACCAGGACATCTCGTAACCACAAACTCATGGCAGCGCTTATGAACGACGCAGGTGCACACTAATAAAAATGAGATTTAGAAAAAGAAATAATTAAAAGTATTAGGTAGTAGACTCGTCTTCTTTTTTTTTTACCTTGACATTGGTAACCCTGTTTGCCAAGTCCCCAGATGAATTCCCTGCAATGGGAGCAAAAGGTTGGCTGCCGTAAAAAGGTTGCCATAAACTTGTGACCATTGACTTGATGCACTCGACGCCGCATTGCCCCACGACGCCGATTGATCCCAGCCCTTTCTTTGAACTCGCGCGGTTTGTCCGTGGCCTCGGAACATGCTTCTGTAATACAAAATGTCCAAGAATGTTTCAAACTTAAAGAATCTTCGATTTTATTGCAAAAATGTCTGGCCACTAACAAGAATAAACCGAAACCGTCACTTTTAATTTAGCGAGAAGGCAACATCTTTGCGCCTTTTCCCTACGAAGAAACTTAGCCAACTTAGCTCTAATCTGTGTAACAGTAACAACGCCCAGTTTGAATGCCGAAAGGTCAAGCCGAGACCGCTTGGTTCACTTAATTTCCGGCTTAAAACACATGTCGTGTAAACGAAAATAGAAACCATGAATAAGACATTCTTATGATGTATATTCTTAGTTATTTTTTCTATTTTTTTCGGCGGCAATTAAAGCGGTGTATAGCGTGCTCTTTTCATGCTTATTTCTTGCAATTAAGCCAGGAAACCGGATGTGGTTTGGTTCGAGGCAACAGAGAAAGCAGCAAAAACTTACCTTGAGGAGCCCATTCCAAGTCAATGATAACGTGTATCTTTCCCTGAGGTTCCAAGTCCACCTAATAAAAACAGTAAATTATGACAGCCTAAGCGTTTTCTCCTAAAAATACTAATAAAAAGGGGAAGGATAAGACTTACCCAAATATCTGAGTGTTTCTTACTCATCAACTCCTCGAACGGAATGCTGCAATTAGCCACAAAATCGTCAGGTGGAATAGCAGCATCGTGAAACACGGTCAATCCCAACAGAGAAACATTGTGGGCTTCATAAACGAAGTTCTCATTCCATGACGGATCAAAGGTCTTCTGTTTGGTACTGGTTCTATGAACGTGGACTTCATCCACATCCACAAAAACGTAGGGGTCGATGGATTGCTCCACTAATTTTCCTGCTAAGCCTACATTATGTCTGCGTTGAAAATCCGTAGGCCTGAGGTCGACAGCCTCGCAAATTTTCAACTTCAAAATGCCAATGAACATTGGATGAAGGCCAGGTTGCTCTAGCAACAAACAGTGCCTCCACGGCGACTACCAGGATAAATTTTAACACGCCAATGCAGCGTTAACCGATTACACGATTAACATAGTCAAATCAAGGATATAAACGTAGAAATCAATACTTTCCTCTCGATTTCCTCGGCCCTGATCTGACTGACAGGACGGCGGCCATTTACTGACGGAAAAAAATTAAGGCGTTGCCAATAGATTCAAAATATGGCCTTAAGTTTTTCTCACCAATTAATACAATATTCTAAACAGAAAAGCTGATTTATAATATTTATAAAAAATTCACTGATTTTTTAAAGTCTAGTTATAAAAATGAAGCGTATTTTACTTTGCCATGGTGGTTACTGGCACCAACGCCGCATGGCATTGGTCCACATTTTGCCTATAATCCAGGTTAAATCCACGATAAGTTGGTGGAAAAATTAGACCCCAGCTTCCGTGGCGTGCTCTACAAGGAGAAGAAGAAGAATTAGACCTTGTCTGTTCTTGAACACATTTTGTACGATGAGATTGGGAGTAACTTTACGTAGGCAGCACATTGATCGCTGGTTTAAAGTCAAATGGGAAGTCGATTCTAATAAAAAGGTGGTAAATACCGGTGCCAAGGCAGCTTTGCAAACCAAAGGACTTATCGTTGCAGATCCACAAGAAATACTGGATGTTGAATACAGAGAAAAATTCAAGTACTCTAAGAATTTATTATATATGAATGTATTAATTATTTTTTCGTACTAGGGTCCATACGATCCTTGACGGAGGATTTGATACCGAAGTCATTCCCCAAATCCCCCCTATGGATAGAACACATCCCAACTGGCACGATAGAATTTGCTACTCATATACAAATCAAACTAATCTTCTGGGAAGATTGGAACAAGCTCAAACTCTTACCCATAGTCTTGTTTTTAAAAACCAGCTTCCGCTATGCGATGCAGATTGCAGAGATCTCGCCTTCGAGCACAACTTGGCCAAAGAGTATATTGAATTAACCTTTTTTTATTGTACAAAGAGAGATTTAAAAAAAAAAAAAAATAGGGCAGTATTATATTCAAACTTATTGGATGCCCATCAAGAAGTCTTACCGAAACGCAAAGATCCCAACAGGCTCTTCTGGAACTACGCAAGGGATTATGGAATCCCCAAATCTCGTGCCAAGTATAAAACTTTAAAGGCTCGTTGTCTAAGTAATTACCATCTCTTTTCATAAACAGTCACAACTTGATCCACCAGTTACTGGAAATTTGTGACAAAACTTTCACCTTCTATAAACGGCAACCACTTACGCGCCACGTGTTCCCGAGAATAGGTGTCAATGCGAGTTTAAACCACGGTGAAGATTTGTTGCGATTTTCAGTAGAAGCATCGTATCTTCTTACGTCTGAGAAACCGCTCCAACCTATTGCCAATGAGGAACAAGTGTCCAGCTCAGTTCAACAGAACCTCCCAAGCATATATCCATTGAAACATACAGTCGCTCTTAAACAAGAAAACATTTACGAGCTTCAGGATTCACTGCGTGAGTTACTTTGCACCCAGAAAATTGTTTAAATTAATTTTTTGTTTTACTTCTTATAGCTTTGGGAGATTCGGAGCGCCACCCTTTCGTCCATACGGCTTTCTTTTTTCAGGAAAAAGTGGGCGATGCAGTCATAGAAGAAGGTGAAGCGGAAGCTCAAGCCTTAACACAATCCTTTTCAGTATGCTTGGCTCAAGCCAAGAAACTTTACGGCGTAAGTTCCTAATATTTAGCTTATAAACAGGTTTCTTTCTTACTCTGCTTTGTAAAAGTCTAACGACATATTACCTATTCGTCTTTTTTATGGAAGGAGAAGATTCAACTCAAAGCGTTAACCCAACGTCGACACTTAAAAATGCTTATCTCTCGTCTTTCCTTGTAAGATATCGTAATATGCACACTAGACCATCTAATATTCCCTTTTACTTGAGTAAAAAAGGATAGGAAATAAAGTTCGTCTTTTAGCGCCTTTGCTGTAGAAGCGGTTCAGGAAGTTATTTCTTGGTGAAACAACTTCCGGGACTCGGAAATTAGGGCAAAGAAGAACTCGCGCTTAGTTGACGTATCACTTTAGGAGATGAGATGCGGTGAGATGTTTTTCTTACCGCAAAGCTTCCGTCCTTTATATTTCTTTATTCTGAAAAGTTCTTTCCCAACACTTTTTTCCATAACAGTATTTTTTATTTTTATTTTTGGAGGAAGTATACAGAGACGGATTTTTTTGTTTGCTTTTGGTCGTTTTGAGCTATTTCCGTCGCTCTTTTCTCCCAAACTCCCTCCACCCCTTGCTCCTAAAGTCGTTCTCGATACAAATATCAAGACTGAGCGACACCTTGCGACCATTTTTTTTTACTCGACATACTCGGCAATGCTATTTTTCACGCATCCAAGGCCCGTCGGTTAGCCGGGCTATTAATCTGTAATTTAAAGGCTACTTATCTTGACCAGACATTGCAATAAAAAATGACGCATGTGAAAGTGTCTTTCAGTCAAGAAAGCAAGACAATTTAAAGACAGTTTAATAATGGGCTTAAAATGTTTTGTTTTTATCTAGGATGTGGAGCGTTTGCCAAGTCCGCTGACCCTCAATTGCGTTCACACGGACGGCAAGAGTTACTTGTTTGGCACTTTCCAACTCAATAACATAAAACTAGATGTAAAGGACAAGAATGCACCGAAAAATCTCTTTTGGGTGCAGGATGCTGTTCCGTTGTTTGATGTTTGCGAATTTCAAGGGGGAAAACCAGTATTGGAGGGTTATAACCCTGTTGTTTTCAAGCAATTGTTAAATATGTATGCCAGTGGCCTGTGAAAGTAAAGAAGAAAAATAAAACTTGAGACTATTGAAATAGAAGTGGGGCGATGTCTGAATTGCAAAAGTTATTTTTCCGTAGTCACAGCTTACAGGATACATTCTTTGAGAGGAATATATTTTACGCGGCCTTCATTTTTGCAATTTACCCTTGCGAATATATTTATTCCTATTATATTCCTACTTCATATTAACTCTAAAATACGAATGTAGGGGAGTAACTGTTGCTGTGGCTCCCTGATTTCTATTTGTTCTACATTCACATATTCTTACTACTTTCACTATCATTATAGCATTATCGTATCTTTGACTACTACTTTTACTGCTATTTTGCGTTATTATTATTACTGTTATCGTCAGGAATTTTATACGTATTACTATTATTATATACATTGCGTTCCTGTATGTGACGTTGTGAAACAAAGCAGTTGAACTCATTTGGTTTTCTAGGCGCCAACGTTGGCTGCCGGAGTCTTGTCAGTGGAGCAGTGTTCTGGAACTTCCCAGAAAACTTCCCAAGTTTTTTTATGACTGCCCACCAAATTTTCGTCCAAAGTCGCCAATATCTCGCCAAAAATTAAGGGATACAAGTCG
>RJJA01000720.1:0-15517 GCA_003724045.1 Lepidurus arcticus | reverse complement strand
TAATTATTTAGCTATTTATAGTAGCTCAGAAAGAACTCTGAAAATTGTTTATAATGTGGAAACTCTTAATCTGAACGAGACTAATAATTCCACGCGCATATAATAAGATGGTCTCATACATAAATTCTCATAATTTTTAAGAAAATTTTAAAAATATAAAAGAAGTGGTACAGAAGATTTAACATGAAAATGATTACAATATTTTTTTTTTGTGTTTTTCTGAAAGTTTGATTTTTTCGGTCAGCAGATGGCAGCACACGACAAGCGCGAACGCGCTCGTTAAAATAATCGAAGAGCGAGAGCGCGCTCGCAAAAAAGAGCGAGTTTCATCTCTGGATATTCTGTATTGCCTAGGAATGTCATAGAAAAACTTTTCCTGATAAATAATATAGAAATAGTTTACAGAGTACAGTACATCCTTGCTAAACCCTAAACAATTAATATTACTGAGGGAATTATTCTCGCATATTCTATACTAAAGTATGGGCGATCTTATATGTACTAAGTAGGCACCTGATTGTTCAGATTTTTTTATTTGTTTCATTTTTTCTTCCTCCAAAACCTGCCGTCTGAGAGATTTTCTCTTATTTTCTCTGATTATTTCTTATGATCTTATTCTCCTTTCTCAATCTCCTCCATTGTTCTCATCAGATACTAATTTCTGACGTTTTATTCCAAGGCCAAGAACAAACTACGCCCAGTTTATCGACTCGCCGCATAATATCCCACATTCAAATCAGCCCGCTCCTACTATTTCAATTTCAGCCATCTGCTGACAAGAAGTCTACATTCACACTCACACCTCCCAGCTTATTCGACGGTCAGATCTGTCGTCTTGACGTCTTGTTGAGAAAAGTAAAGTTTTGAAACACACCAGTTCCGCATTTTTCGTACTGGAGATGCCCCCAACCGTTAATCCTCCTGGTACTGCTGATAAGAGACGTCCGGGAAGTGAACGAAGGTAAATTTTTGTGTGTGGTGACCTGGTGGCTGGTGTCTTCGCTTGTTTGTTTCATGTTTTTTTCAAAGCAAACTAATTATATTTTCGCACATTATCTATAGGACAGATGTAGTTTGTCGCGTGAAGTATTGCAACACCTTGCCAGACATTCCATTTGATCCAAAGTTCATTACTTATCCTTTCGAAACTAACAGGTAAAGTTTTTTTAATTTGATATACTTGAAAAAATACTTGATTGGTTTTCGGCTTCAGATTCATTCAATACAATGCCACTTCTTTGGAACGAAGTTATCGCTATGAACTACTAGCAGAACACGACTTGGGAGTTACGATTGACCTAATTAATCCACTGACTTATGTCAACGATCCTAATGCCAAATTGGATCCTGCAGATGAGCGATTATTGGAAGATGAAATGCACACGCCTCAAGATTCAAAACGCTCAATGCGCCATGCGAAGAACGTATCATGGTTGAGGCGAACGGAGTACATCTCTACCGAAGCCACACGTTTCCAACCTATGACTATTGACAAGGTGGAAGCCAAAGTTGGTTTCAGCATTAAAAAATCGTACAGGGACGAAAACATGTATTTGGACCATGACAGTCAAATTAAAGCCATCGAAAAAACGTTTGTAGACGCCAAGCGACCTATTGAGAAGCACCATAGTAAGCCTGGAGTTACTCCTGTCGAAATCTTGCCCGTGTTTCCAGACTTTAAGGTAATAACCATGATTCCGAATTACATTTTTTAACTTTCTACGTTGAAATAGTTATGGAAGTATCCGTGTGCTCAAGTTATTTTCGATGCTGATCCTGCTCCCGCAGGGCGATCCCTACCTGCGCAGTTAGAGGAAATGTCTCAGGCTATGATTCGGTAAAAATGACCTAATTTAACATGAAAACAAAATAACAAACATTTTGTGGTTATTAAGAGGTGTGGTGGACGAGACTGGAGAGCAATTCGTAGCCTATTTTTTGCCATCTGCTGAAACTATTGAAAAGCGCAAGCGTTTCCGTGAAATGTCGAATGATGATGAATATTTCGGAGATGAAGAATACGATTACCGCATGGCAAGGCAGTATCACTGGAATGTGAAAAGCAAAGCTTCAAAGGGTTATGAAGAAAATTATTTCATGGTTTTCCGTTCTGACGCTGTATACTATGACGAATTAGAAACCAGGTTTGCTTCAACAATATTTTTCCTATTATATTTAATTTTTTTTTTAGGGTGCGTTTGACAAAGCGTCGTCCGAAAACGGGCACGCCTGCCTTGTCGTCCTCCAGACTGGTGGTAAAACATAGACCGGTTACTGCGCGGGAACATCGAGCGTTTCGTCAGCGAGAAAAGAACTTGGAGCCTCCTGGTAACGAGGAAGAAGAGGAAGTCGACGACGAAGAGGATGAGTTGGGATTGGATGAAGAAGGTGGCAACAAAAAAGAGACTCAAAAGACTACGGAAGATGGGGAGGAAAAAGCAGGTAAATTATACCGCTATGTCATTATTTGTTGTAGCTAAAGTTCGTTCTTTTCCGTTTATAGATGGTAGTGGAGATGAGACACGTAAGTCAAGGTCGCGCTCGGCATCTGGCTCACGTTCCAGGTCATCAAGCGCGTCTTCTAATGCCTCGGCATCATCCAAGGCTTCGTCAGCCTCGGGATCGGCTAAATCGCGTTCTCAGTCGCCGGCTTCCGTCGCTGGCTCTAAATCACGGTCCGCTTCGCCATCCGGAAGCGAAGGGGGAAGCCCCGCAGCCAAGTCTGGAGACAAAGAAGGCGAACAGGAAGGAACTCGTGCGAGTTCTTCGACGAGCCGAAGTAACAGCAGCAGTTCCAGCGCAAGCAGTAGTGAAAGCGATAGTGGTTGAATTGCGTATTTTTTTTTTGCTTTTTATTTGACATTGTGAAATACAAAATGTTTCATTTCTTGTAAGACAAACTGTGGAACTTGTATTTTCGAATAATTTAGGTTATTGTTATTTTTAGTTAAAGTTATATTAATTTAGACTATTTTTTTTTTTTAATAATAAAGGGGGAGTAAGGTTTCAAAATGGATATATGTAGAGTAGAGACCAAAATGGATGTATGTTATAGTAGAGAGGTAGAGACCAAACTACATGTTCTAGCTTGTACTGTCGTGGCCCGCTTTTTCCAACGCTGTATTTCTTCTCCAGTCCCAAGCCGGACTGCCTTCTCTCTACATTTACATAGCTTTTTATACATCTTTCACTAACACTACAAATGTTCCGTCAACGTTTGTCCTCTGACCTGGACCTTTCTCAAGAAACTCTTATTAACTCCTAAACATGCTAATTTAGCGAAGGCCAAGTCTGAAAAAGGTCATTCGCAACAGTACACAATAGCCGATTGTTAGTTATAACCGGTGTACATGTACCTTAGCCAATTCCTGTCGACGACGCACCTCGAAGAATTGCATACATATAAGGCCTCATTAGTGGGAACTCCACTCTGGTCCCTAGGGACGACCGTCCCGAGACCAAAGCCGACCCCACCTTGAGTCCAGAATAAAAAAAAATTAGGAGAAATAGGGAAGGGAAGGGAGGGAACGAGAACGGCGTCGATGGATAGGAGAAGGCTTCTCATCCAAGACTGGTTGACAATCTAGGAGAAATGCCCCCTATAAATACCCAAGGCCACCCTACAATCGAATGCCCATCGTAGTATCGCCGAACATAAGGTCAGGTCAAAGAGTCAACTTTTCCAAGACGACCCGACCATAGAGGTCCCATCAACGGGACCGCGACCTCCGCAATTCTCTCGGCGCGTTCATCTCCGGGTCGGCTAAAGACTCTTTACTAGCCTTCGCCAGTAAAGGTTCCCTTTATAGCGAGATTCTACTTACTCATTTCTTAAACAACGTCCTCTCATCGTCTATTCCGGAATTGACTTTCAGTATCTGCGACGTAGGGTTGGGGAAGGGAAGCACAAAAAAAAGAAGGGAGAGGTGTAACGGGACATGGGAAACTGTACAAAATTATGACAGAGCATGACAATATTAATCGAGTAATTAACTATTTAGCCGTTTACGTTCCGCCTCTTTCCCCCAAATTTCACATTTTCCATCCTTTTAGAACTTGCGGAGGCCTAGCGCCTTCACCTAATATAAGCGCATTCAAAATTAATCGTAGGTCTTATAGGGACGGTACCATCACCTTTATTTTGAATGCTCAAACAAGTCCGTGGGTGTTTTGGTTAACTTACAAGCTCAGCAATCACAAAAAAATAACTTTTCTTCGCGCCGCGACTTGCGTGCTCCGCTGAACACCGTTAAACTCGCATATTCGGAACCGCCTCTTGCGGTCCCATTGCCAAGGGCTCTCGACTGCGAAGCCGACCCAAAACTTGCCCAAAGGCTCTCAGGCGTAGATCTTGGCCCGGCAGGACGGCAAGCTACGGCGATCGCGCGAAGAAAACGTCAGTATTTTATTATTGAATTTTTCTGTTAACCAAATCACCTACAGTCTTGTTTAAGCATACAAAAGAAAGATACTGCATGGTGCCATCCCTATGCATCCAGGGGTCGATTTTGAATCCGCTCATTGGTAAAGGCGCTAGGCCTCCGGCCAGCTGTCCCCCAGTGCTATAAGGATAGGAAAATTTGAAATTTGGGGGAAAGGGGTGGAACTTAAACCGCTAAATAATTAATTACTCGGTTAATATGCATAATTGATATAGGGGTTCTTCATCCAGAACATGTAGTTTGGTCTCTTCTATAACACATATGTTTTTCATTTTGAAACCTTACTCCCCTTTTAAAGCAAACTCAGTCGATTTGCGCAGTAGCAAGTTTACTTTAAAGTCGACTAGCAAGTGCTGCCATCATGTGCGGTTGTGGTGAGTAATGCAATCAATAAAAGAGGACCTTTTGCTAGTTCCGCAGAAAGCGTAGTGCTGTGTACTTGTGTCTCTGTGTTTGTTTTCGTTTAAATCATAAATGGAATAAGGTGATATTCACAGTTAAGCTATTGAAGTCATTACGTACTCTTACCGAAGAAAGGAGTTAGTAACATTGGATCCTAAACAGCTAAGCGAGTGGGAGCAAGAAGCCATGGCAGAGCTGAGTGCGGAGGCACCTTTGGCCAAGTCTGAGGCCGATGATGAGTGGGTGGATTACGCTGAATTTCAAAGTTCCCAGCAAGATGTCCAGAACTCCAATTGTGACATTACATCCAGTAAGAAACCTGCCATCTTCCAGAAAGAAAAGCTGGATAATTGCAAAGAAAACGGAACCTCAGACAATTTTATAGAGATCCCCTCCCTGAGTGGCTCCTTGGAAGATTTGGTTAACACATTTGACGACAAAATTACCAAGTGCTTCAAAGACATGGATCAGAATGTCGAAACCTTGGCTCCGGTCCAGATTCGTAATCAAGATGAAGTCATCTCCGAGTGCCCGTAAGTCACATACAGTTTGCTTGGTTGGTTATCTAGAACAGTACGATCCTTATCCGAACAGTCGTATCCTTATCGTCTCAAAATTGCGATAGAAGGGTTCGTTAGTTCTATACGGATACCCTTTATTTTAATATTCTTACATCTGTATTAGGAAACTAGAAAAGCACACCGAGTCAATTAGAGGCAGGTAGTCTGCACCTTAACATAAGGGTCATGAATAGACGAAGACAAAGTGGCGGGAAAATCGCCCGCAGGTTCCAAGAATCTAGGTTAAACCTCCAGAACCTTTGGCAAAGTCGTTGAGGACTTTTGCTTTATGGCTGCCTGCATCTCCCTTCTTATTGCCTATGTTCTGTTCTGCTCTTTGAAGAAATGGCTGACTTCTTTTCTTTCGTCGCATCGCATTATTCTTGGCCTACGATGCTTCAAGTTTCCCTTGCGAGGAGTGCTCGCCTCTTTGGGATAAGCCCAATTTGCCTTAACGGTATTGACGGGGAGAAACAGACTTCAAACAGACATAACACGAGCTTGTGGGATTTCGGGTTTGAAGTGTTGCTAGGTCACCGTTCAAATTCAAATAGTCGCATCCTGCTTTTAACTTCAACATATTTTTTTTCAATTCAAGCTACATGCCAAGTGTGAAGACGTTCGTAGGTACTAAGACAGCTCGGCCGATCGCATAATTAATCATTGGCAGTAAAAAAGGCATGCGCGGAGTTGACGGGTGACTCAGCCTTCGAAAGTTGAGATCTGTCGAAAGTCGAGAGTTGAGATACTGTGGTTGGGATGCAAGATTCAAAGTAACACGAGACGGTACACATACTGCCATTGCATAAGGTGTTAAACACTATACTATGAAGTCTAGCTGGTCTAAAACATGTGAACCATCCTTCCCTCCCAAAAAATATAAAGAAGAAAAGTTGCGGAACGAAGCAAAACCAAGCCGGTGTAGCGCTACAAATTCGGGTCCCAGTTTCGCGTTCATATTCCTGATTCGCTTGGTCACCTTTCCTCTTCCATTGTTGCGTGGTTGCTCAGGCTTTATAGGAGACCGTTCTGAGATTGTCGCCATACCGAATCCAAGACCACAGAAAATGACCATAGTTTTGTTTTCCTATTGTACACAAAGGGATTTAGACTTCCTTGTTTGTCGTATCACGCATACCTGTCCTTTGGCTTCAGCTTTTCAGCACGGTTATAGCTTTCCCTGTAGTATGGCAACCACGTTCTCCTTTTGGTTGTGTTTTTGAGTTTAGGCTAGTCAGAACTCGAATTTTGTGAAAGGAAAGAATAGGGCGGAGGCCAAGGGTGGTGCTTCATTTGCATGAGATTATCTGTCAACGTGTCAAGGGTCGAATGTCATGACTTTCGGGCCCATAATGCCAAACCTTGCGGCTTCTCACTTACGGCGCGAAAGAATATTTGAAGATTATATATTATTCATACTTTAAACATTGAGAAATTGGGCTCTCAAAACATGGCCAACAGTTCTCCGTTTCTTCTTTGTATTTCGTCGCCATGGAAATGGCCTTCTTTTGAAGGTATAAGTATGTTAAAGCTTTGAGACCTCTTAGCTTAACGAAGTGAAGTGTCTCAAGATAAAGAATCCTGAAATGAACAGTGAAGGATCCAAAAGAAAAGAAAATCAAGCTGTGTTAGTGGCAGCTTTTAATTAGGCCAAATGTATTTTAATTAGTTAAATGTCTTTTGCGTGTAGTCCAAGAACTATTGTTAGTCGAGTCAGACAGACGATGTGACGTGTATGTGTTGTAGCTCCGGTTAACTACGCCCTAGTAGAAGAAAGTCCAAGCACACGAGGCGTCGGAAGATCAATGTTGGATCAATAACACACAAGGGGGGAGCAGGAATGTGCTAGCAGCAGGAAAAATGGTTTGAGGCTTTACAGAAAGATTGTGCTGAGAATAGAGAAGCTTACATGAACGTCACTCTCGCCAAACCTTTCCCCTTTAACTCTTAAATTGCGTAATAGTGAGCTAAGATAGAAGTGTGTTATCGCACGAGTGGAAGTTATCCTGCTGTGCGACATTAGGTTTGGCTGAGCTTGAGGGGGATAGGGGGGCGCGATGGTGTAGACATCGCCGTCGTGGAATTTCGGCATGCGAGGGTTATTTCGTCGGGTACAGCGTGGTTTTATGGATTGGAAAGACTCGTTGGGTATGGCACGTAACTCACCAGTATGGTAAAACGAAATGAGAACATGTCACGCGCCCAATGCACAGCCGAAAGCAAATGGACCTGGATACCACGTGACGATGTTAACAAGGTACTGACCATATGGGTCGAAAACCATGTTCGTTCGTTTCAAGGGAATGTTTGAATATTTCGAATAGTTTGGGAAGACGAGGAGAGATCGAGTGCTTCTCGCAAGGCTTCTCCTGGTCTTGCTGGAGAAGTAGAAAATCCTTCAAGGAAGCAATAAAGTACTTGCCTCGAAATGTTCATATAATCTTCCCAAACGATCCACGCGTACCAAGCAAATCAGTCCTGAGGCGAGTCTAGATTATGTAGAATACGTTACTAAGTAAAGCCAAGCATTAGTAACAACGCGAATCCGACCATTCATTGGGTAGGCTTTTTTACTTCATTGTTGCATAATAACGTTGTTGCCACGGTAGATCACAGTAAGTTGAAAATCCGTCCACATCTCACTGACAAGAGGCCTTATACTTGCATAGGGACTCGAAACTACGTTATTGTGAGATTTGAACATTTAAAGGACAAAAGTGCTTCGAGAAGAGCACAATTGTAGGTTGAGCTATATCTATAAGATAAGAAAGGCTGACAGAATAAGTATAGCGCTAAGGTATGGGAAGAGAAAGACCGTTGTGCCCTACGAAAGCTTATACCTAGGCTATAGACGGGACAAGTTAGTGATCATCAACTCCGAGTGATCATTTAAGTTAAATACATGCAAATTCAATGTCTTTAACTCAGGTAGAAGGATTAACTCGGAGTTGATGATCATTAACTTGTCCCGTCTAGCCTAGGTATTAGGGAGACTTGGTTAGGCATACAAGCAGGGCAACACAAAGGCTGGAGCGTCGTCTGGATGGGAAAGATGGCTAATAAACAAATAATCCCAAAATAGAATGGGGTACACGTTTCTATATTCATTTTTTTATAACTTGTAGGATGTGGTGGACCTTGACTGGTAACTACGGAAACATCTTGCCGATCGATTGGTCGCAAACGACGGCCCGGAAACTACAGCTTTCGGCACTGAACCTCAATAACAGACGAGTATGGATCTCATCTCAAATACTTTTCTTTCTTTTTTTGGGGAGGCGGGAAATGTTTTGCTTAGTGAGACTTGCCGCAGCTTCTGGCAAATGTTCAAGTTTGCATCTATTCGCTAATTGGTTTCCTACCCTGTTTGGGTTGTTTCCTTAATTTTTACAGGCGGATGGAGGTGAGGATGTTGATAATTTGTCTGATGAAGATGATTCCGTGGCTAATGACTTGGACATGCACGCCTTAATCTTGTCGGGACTGCAAATTGACGCGGATCAAGAACCGGTGAAAACGGCAGAAGAAATTCTCAGGGAAATAGAAGATATTATGGAAGTAAAGTTGTTTTTTGTGTGCCATAAGAACATCAAAGTTAAAAAAGGCTAAAGTGCTGAACTTTTGTATTTACGTAGGAAACGAATTCGACGGATGCATTAGAGAGCATGCAAGAGTCACCTGATTCGCCCCAGACCTGGCAAACCAAGCGTGTTTTACCATCTCCGCTATACGAGTCCAGTAAGATTTTGGATTGAATAAGAGCTAGTTAAGGTGAAACGCTATAACTAATAATTTTATCATAGAATTACAAGTCATGAGTGTGGCCCAGTTGAACGAACTCCTAATGGAATTTGAAATGAGCGTTCAGGAGCATTCAGAAACACTGATTGCTGAGTTGGCGTTGAGGGATGAACTTGAATTTGAAAAAGAACTAAAGAATAGTTTCATTTCCTTGCTGCTCTCGGTGCAGAATCGTAGGAGACAATTTAACACGGAGAGGAAGAAGATTGGTGTAGTTAAAAATAGCGTCAATGGAACCGGTCCCAAGTACCTTACAACTGTTATTCCCTATGACACGGATGCTGGTCCAGCGAGTAACCAGACTCTCCAAGTTCTGATTAAGAGTAAGCGTCTGAAACGCTAGCCGTTGACGTATTAGCCCTAATAAAAATCTGTATTTTCCAGTACTGAAAGCTATACATGAAGACAGTCCGACAGTACCAGCGTTATTGACTGACTACATCTTGAAAGGTAGTAAAATAAATTGTGCATCTTTTTTTATGACTCCCGACACTAAAAACAATATGATGTTATTTTTTCAGTGTTGTGTCCGACCTGAGATTATTGGAGCAGATTTATGGAAATCCATCTTGACTTTTTCCCCGCAATCCATTTCCGTGCAATAGTTTTTTGGTAGTCCAACGCTATAATCTTTACGAAATTCTCATACTCTTATGAGAAGAGTTTTATCTTCTAACTACTTATAACCCTTAACTTTGACTGGCTCGAAAGCTTTTTCTTTTCCATATGGTCCTTTTGAACTCGCAAGTTTACGGTTTTTCTATTGTTTAATTTTTTGTTGACAAATACTCGGCCTTTAGAAGGGCTCTAGTCGTGGAGAAGTTTGACAATGGCCAGGGGCATGATCTCTCTATCTAACGCGTTCGCTCTACGCAAATCGAGCGTAGTTAAATATTTGCTACCTTTGCATTAGGCCATTCATAGCTGTACCAGCGTTCGGAATCGTGCCATATAGGCTTGCGCTGTAAACAAATTTTGACTGTGGAATTGGTCGCTCCTATCTCAAGGGCTTTGTTTTTGAAGTCAACGACTGCAAGAGAGATCGGCCTCCTTTGCTATAACACAGACGCGGAATAAACATACCTGTTTTATGTATCCTACGAAAGAAAACTAAACGCCGCCCTCGCTTATTGTGTTTTGTAACTGTGATTGCGCCCTCATTGTTTGTTAGCAGGAAGTCACAGCTTTTGGCTGATAAATCTTTGAAATTTCAAATCAAATTAACTAATATTATCCTGATGCCGTCACAGCTTCTGTTCTTGTATAACCCCTGTCGTGTTCATGTTCTAGTCGCCCGCATAATAGCTCGAGCCGAATTTATATCGATTGGTTTGTGGTGACATTCGAAGGTTTTATCAGTTTTTGTTTTTGTAGGATTGCAGTTGACTTGCTTTACAATCTTTGTGTGCACGTTCGTGTCACTTTACTGGAAATTATTCGAGATTTGCGAAGTGCGATGGGCCTGTGGCAATATTTTTCGTACACGTAATTGCTCGCATTGGGGGAAATAGAAAGTTCTGTTTCCGCTCGCAAATTAGTTCGTTATCATCTTAAACCTTTCGATTTACAAATTTTATAAGTTTAAAAGAATTACATTGCAGATAACCAAGCACATGGGCCATTAATTTAGGAACATAGTATGTTCAAAATGTCCTGTTCCGTTTTTAAAGCAAGCGCGAATAAATTTTACTGAAAGGAACCACCGCGGCGCTTCTGCACAAGTTTGTTTACAATCGGATGCGTTCTGTTTCTTCGGAATTTCTAGATAAATAACGTGATTTTGCGAGTATGGATGAAGATGAAGATGTTACATATGAGGTAAAGTTTAGTAATAGCATTCACACCTTGTTTTTTATACAATTTTTGTTTTTAGAATTCGCCTTTGTACGAGCATTTACTCAAGGCCGGTTTTGAACCGGGAGAATTTTTGACTGCCTCACATTCAGGCGTTGGCAGTTTGCAGTCTTCGCAAAAAGTAACCTAGTTTTGCTATAGTCGCGGAGAACGGTTGCTGAAACGTTTTTGATAGTCAAAGCTCAACGCTTGCTTGCAGGCATGGTTTCCGAGCCTTGCCAGCATATATCAGAAGATTGCAAGGGTATAATAATTAAACATTTAAAGATAAAGCATGTGTTTTTTGTATAGATTTAATCAGTTTTCTTTAGTTTGATGAAATCAGAGACAAGATTCCTGCAGTGATATGTCGGAGCTCGCTGTTGTGCCCGGAAGATGTCGATTTCCTTGAAAATTTCATAGAAAACCAGCAAGACGAGATAGTCGATTCCAATTATTCATATGCTACGTCATTAAGCTTGAAGTAAGGTATCACTTTCTAGTCAATAGTGAGCAGTAATTCTTATTTGCTCAGGTTTAGACATCTGTATCACATAGGAGCCTTAGGTGCATTCATCATACCTTTGGCTGCAATGCTTCGGTTTAATTACTTAGCAGTGACTTTTAGTGTCCCATTATCGGTTTACCTATTAAAAAAACGACTCGCATCGATGCATTTGAAGAGTTTAAGCCTACTTCTGGCATCGAGTGCCTCCATCAGATCTCTTTTACATAAATCGCTACAGTTCTTACAAGAAATGGAGCTGCTGGAAAAAGGATTCATGTTGTAAGTTTTATTGTCGCGTTGCTTCCATCCTAACTTGTGATAACCAAACTTTGATTTTGAAGACCTGGCCTGGGAACCTATTTGTATTCTAAAGCCGAGACCAACCCTTGTATTCTGCACTGCCGGTCCTTACGAGAGATTGTAAACTTTACGAGCCACGTCATATATCTCGAACTCAGGAACGCAATCCTAGCCATCCGGAAAGATCTTCCTATACCAGCTGGATTAGATAATGAGTCCCATTATCTCGCGTGCTCAAATGTATCACAGCTTTCATCGAACATCTCCCTGCTGCACTTGAAAGTATGATGTACTTGTTCAATCTAGTTATTACTTAAAATCTAACCAACATTATAAATCTCTAGTCTAGTTACCGCAACGTGATTGCCTATTTCTCCGAATATTTTCGTCGTCTCGCTTTGGGCTACTTAGAGTGTTCGTTACCGTACACTGCGTTACAAAAAATCGAATCCCAGTGGTCAGTTCTGATGGCAAAATTCGACAAGTTAAAGCGAGAGTTATCAATCGTATATAATTACTACACTGCCTGGAAAGCGAGAGATACGAACATAAATAAGTTTCATAACAATAAAGCGAGTAATGCACATGCGGATTCGGAGATTTCTAGGCAAAGTTTGGACCGTCATTTACGAGCTACAGTGTGGCTTTTGGAAGATTGGAGCCCTGAAAAACATGAGTTACAAGCCAGTATTGGCAAAGAAGTTCAAGCCGTAAATGCTTGCTATGAATTATGGCTCCAAACCTTGAAACCCGTCAATGTTACGCCTCCAACTGTATCCGTCTCCGGAGAACCAAAAAATGGAGTGGAAGCGGAGTATCAGTCAAAAGCCTTAGGAGACGCGGTACCCTTATTTGGTCCTTGGAATGACTTAGGGGAAGATCAAGTGTTAGAAGCTGAGGTTACCGAAGAGACGTATCACGGCGATGATTACGATGACTTTGACACCGAGTTTCACTACTTGTCTCGCGAAGAGCGACTACAACGTAGAGAAGAAGCTGCAGTTAACTCACGCCGCCTTTTAAACGAACTGCACAACGTTTTGCAACATCGTGCTGTTGAATGGCGAGCACGTGAAGCCAAAGCTCTGGGCAAATGCCTAGATCTCGTCGACACGGCATTGTTACCGCAAAATCAAAATATGACTACAGAGAGTCACGATTACGAAACTGGCCGGGAGCTAGATGCATTACCAGATGACGCTATAAAACTACCCGAGTCGTGGGCCAAAGAAGCTCTCGGAACTGGCGGAGAACAAGAATCAAACGTACGTGCTACGGAAACTGACTGTTCCTCATTTGGCTTTATGCCGGATTTCGCCAAAGAAATACGTTTGGTCGCGTTGCAAAGAATCATGCAGACCGAGACGTTAGGTGATCTATCCGATGAGGAAGATAATTAGTTTCATGGAAATACGGGGGGGAAAATGGCAACAGAAATAAACCTTGAACCTTGGAAAAACCTTTCTTTACTTCACGCCGAAAGAAAAGGGGAGGACAGAAAAAAAACAATTACTCATGAAATTTTGCTGGAGGTTTTGTGGTTCGTGACAATGAAGTCGCCAAAGGTGGAAAAGCGATTTGGTATTCCCAGTGTGGTGGATATAGGGAATTGCCAGCCTGGATATCATCCGAATATTGTTGGTGCATTTGAAAACCTTGCTCAAGATGCATTTGAAATCAGCTTGTTCAAGATGCGTGAAGATATTACTACAGCTTTTGTTATTATGTCCAGAGCTTTTGGAAGTCGTGTCGTGTGGTTAGGGGCAACTGTCATTAACTGCCCACGACACTTGATTCTGCACGTTGAAGGTCAGAGTAACTTGCAGAATGCCTTTGAGAAGGTTTGGCGCTATAAAAGGAGGCCTGCTGTACCTTACTTTACCACAAGCTTCGCGGCTCTTCTTTCATCCACTTGACTTAAACCATGGCAGTCTCATCACTCGTGAGTATAGTTAAAATTAAAGCAGGTTGGATTGGAATTAGTACTGTAATTATTTTTGTTCTATTAATAGTTCGTGTTGGCCATAGTGGCGGCTGCAGGCTTGGCTGTGCCTATTCCTTACCAAAGTGCAGGAAGCTGGGGACAACCTAATTACGGCGGAGGATATAGAGGATATGGTGGTGGACAAGGATATGGCGGCAACTATGGCGGATACCAGCAACAACAAGCTACTGGCTTGGGCTTTGCTTCGACTTCATCTTTAGGTGGTGGTCTTGGCGGAGGCCTTGGAGGAAATTATGGCGGAAGTTATGGCGGAGGTCTTGGAGGATCAGGTGGACTCTACAGACCAGTTTCCTCCGGATATGTAGCTCCCGCCCAAGCCACTGGATTGGGCTATGGGTCTAGCAGTGGATATGGCCAGAATTCGGCTTTGGGAGGGGGATTCACTTCAGGAGGTTTCGGGGGCCAACAAGCAACGGGACTTGGTTACGGTTCCAACTCTGGGTTTGGAGGAGGCAGCGCTTCTGGGCTTGGATTTGCTTCGACTAGCGGCGGATTCGGTGGTGGCTTAGCTGATTCTGGATCCTCCGGTTATGGACGTTAAGCTGGTTAAACTCCGACAGTGTTAATTCTTTGGCAAAAACTAATTTGAATACAAGTTGTGTTGGTTAAATTTCGGTTTATTTTTCATCTCCAAAGTACACAATGCGGTAATTCAAGCTTCGAAATCGTCTCTCTAGAAATATAAGAGGGATATTAACAGAGTTATCCGAAAATAAATGTGTATGTTACCATTTCGTTATATTCCATTATGTGTTTTTTAATAGCGGAGGTATCTAACCATGTAACAAAGTCTTCCAAATTTCTGCATCAAATTACATTTGTATTAGCATTTACTTATTTATTATTAAGAGTTTGGATTTACCTGGTGACTAAGAAAGCCGGATCTTTCACAACTTCAGGTCCTACACGTACGTGACCTTGTTCGACCAATTGAGTAGCCATTCGAATGCTTTCTGACATTTTTGCTCTAACCAATACTACCGGGAGTCTTCGTCGGCAGAAGCAGGATGCGGTTACGCGGTCACACAGATCCAAATTCCGCTTTGTAGGAATCAGGCCCATTTGGAAGCTAACGATGAGACACAAAAATTCATCTCTAAATGAAAAATAAGAATAGTTACTTTACAGCTTCTCAATAAGGTTGGCGCTGGATTCAGTCCTAAACGGGTCCTTGGGATCCAGCTCTTTAATCTTTCTGGTAAGTTCTCGGATTGCCCTTGACAATTTATTGTACCTTAAAGCGAAATCAGAGTTTAAGAACTGTTCAATAATAACAATAACATACGCTAAAGTAAAGGGCTCAATGGAACTTACAATGTGTAGTCTTCCCTTCTTTGGATGCAGTATCGTTTCATTATCTTGACTTCATGGAGATTGTTATCGACTTCCCATGAGATGAAATCTACCTTTTTTAACAGTTTCTGCTCATGAAACTTGAGTTTCCTGACCATTTTTAGACGACTTTCTGGCTTCGATCACTTAAATACAACACTATACACGTGACCACGTGTGAAATTTGGTGGCGATAGGCAGGGCAGGGCTAATCGGGTAGGGGACGAACGGCCCCAGTTCCAAACGGGCCCACCCAACAGGGCCCAAACGGCCCCACCCATTGACCAAACGGGCCCACTCAACAGACCAAACGGCCCCACTATTTTGAAACATT
>RJJA01000719.1:4654-14976 GCA_003724045.1 Lepidurus arcticus | reverse complement strand
CTTCCGCAAAACAACAAAAACTACCAGTGCCATCTGTGAATTGTTCCTATCAATAAGCTAAGGTATACGGGAGCCTTAAGCTCTTCATATATGACCCTAGGTTTCGTATAAATTATTTCCTGTGTGGTTAAATCTCCTTTCATTTAACTTTCATTAATCCAAAGTCCAAACTAACAGCAACCTCTCCATTTCATCACTAATCGATTTTCTGCGCACCTGTGAACAAACTCTCGAGACTTCCTTGGCCACCTTAGTTTTCATGGTTGTTCTTTATTGGCTAAAATTGTTCCTATGGTTGACTTGATCACTTCATATTCAGCTGCAAGATCCACAACTCTTGCTCCTTTTTTGTCTATGATTTCTGCTTCGTTTCAATAGTAAGTGCTTTTCTACTCTTCCCACTAACGGTCTTCTTAGATGCCATTTTGACCACATTAAAAAAAGCACTGAACTTTCCACAAATTCCACGTGCAAAAAAACAACAGAACGCGCGTATGGTTCGTAACGAAGGACAGCATTCGTTAAGCGGAACATTTTCCGGCCCGCGCGCGCATTCGTAATGCGGAACGTTCGTTATGCGAGGCGTTTGTTATGCGAGACACCAATGTACCTGCAATTGGAACCACACGTTATTTTTTGTCATTCTTAAACGCGCTATAGCAGGAAGTTTGTTTCATTCAGCTTAATTCGTGTAGTTGCAAATGACTCAATCCATTACTACTTAATTTACATATTACTAATTTACTTTCAGTAGGAGAAAGAAAAACCAAGCTTGCTGCATTAGTTATTAGTATATCCAACTTTACTGTCAACGAGTTTTGTCATGATACGCAGCAGGCTTAGCAAAAAAAAAGTTGTCCTGGATTTATAAATTCACAAAAGCCTATGCCTAGTTTTTTCCTCGTGCTAACCGTCTGTGAATATTGCATAGATAATCTAGATAAGCTAGATAATATTGCATAGATAAGCAAGAGTGTTAAGACATGTTGAGAGTTTGTGAACGGTGGAGTAAAGATAATTTGTACTGCGCGGTGAAAATAGAAGGGAACACATGGGAGAAGAAGCCAATAGGTAGTGTTGCATAGCGCCGTCGCCCTCTGAATATAGTCTTGGCTCATCGATCCATGTCGTGCGTGAGCAAGGGACCGGGGATAAGCTTCGAACGACGGCGAGGATGCCCTTTGCTTTTTAGTTGTGCAAATTCTCGGTGTAAAGAGCAGTGGCAAGGCTAGTATCTTACGTCATCCACACCTCTTGTTGCGTCGCAGCTCTTCTTGGTGGCTTTTCAAGTTCATTCCCAGCGCTTAAAAACGTCACCCAGCTCTGTCAGTATAGTCTTTGGCTTTTTTTCTTCTTCCAAACCCGCCCTTGCTTCTTTAAACAAGCTATCAGGGCCAGAGTGCAAGACACAAAAAGAACAACTGCAACCCCATCTTGGCTCTCCTCCCTCTTTCTCTCTGATCTGCTTTACTGCTGCCATCATTTGACCAACATCACTAGTCGGCCATCAGTGCTGCTCCTTTGCTTTGTGCTTGCGAACCCTTTGCAAAATCTCGCAGCAAGTTTCCAAATCAACAGATTTTTGCGGTGCGTATCAGTATCTGCAAAAAAAACAAAACAAACATAACTTCTGGGAGCATTTAGTATCGCCAGTGAGCAAGGCCAAGCGTGACTACTGTGCAAAAAATGTTTGCAGCTTCCAAACGGACGCTCTTGTGAGTTTTTAACATAACCTCTTATCAAAGAAAAAGCGAGAGAAGTATACAGAAACTAATTCGCTATGATCGTTCTCGCTTGAGGCTAGCTTAACGGTTTTTCAAAAGGAGGATATAATCGCTTATGTTTGGCGGATATGGTCAGTTAAGCTGGGGTCTCACTTCCCGAAAAACCTTAGGGGGGGGGGGGGGGGGATTATACCTTTTTCATTGGAAATCTATTGCTTTTCCTATCCCAGAGATAGCAATTTCCAAGGAAAATGGGATAATTCCCAAAGTTTTTCGGGCAGTGAGACTCCAGCCTTAAACCTAGGCTAGACGGGACGATTTAATGATAATCAACTCCGACTACCTGAGTTAAACATGTTTAAGTGAGTCGTCTAGAAACACCAACATTAACGCTACTGATAATCAACTTTTAATAAAGGTTCTGATTTAATGACTATGACCGACTATAATAACTATGACCGACATTAGCTACTACCTAATTAAAGTCCCGTTTAGACAATGTACCTGATTAAGTTAGGGCTAAGATGACAAAATAGCATTTCGTCGCTTCATAAAACGTTTTTCTCATATAAATATAAAAAAATAACCAATACGAATAAAAACCGGAATCAGTCTCTTTTCTAGTGTAGGCCTTAACTGATCGCAAATGCACGCAAATAATGTTGTGAAAAAAATCATCGGCCATACGTGAAAACGTAATTTTTTGCCGTTAGAATGAATTTTCTGTCGAGAATGTGTTTAATTATGCGAAGGTTAACACTAATAAAGCATTGCAAAGGTTTAAGCTTGGTAAAGCACATTTCTTCGCTTCGGAAAAAGTCTACTTTCCGAAAACGAACAACACGGATCTGCAAGAAAGGATCCCCTTCCACTCCCATAATTTTTTCTCCTTAAAATATAGTAAAAGTGCTACTCGGATATAAGGGATCCCTCTCGACACTTTTTGCCTGCATATGAAGCGTAGAAAGTACTACATGGTGTTTAGCCTGTTTCACAGTAGTCGAGCACCATGGCTTCTCAAGATTCTTTAAAAGTAAGAAAACGGTCATCCAATTGGGTTCATTCTGATTTCTCAGCTTTGTTAAACATTTGGCAAGAGAGTTAACAAACTGTTTTTCTCAATGTACTACTTATCTCTATACCTTTACAAATCAGGAGACTGCTTATTAATGAAAGTATAGCTTTTAATTGATTGTCGCTCCTATTTCTCGCTAATCTTTTGCGCAAGATGAGCAGCTGGACGAGAATTAAAGTTTCTCCAAGATAAAAGTTAATCATAATTAGCGTCCCGTCTAGCCTAGGTATTAGTATGGATTTGTTTCTGTTTTGACCAGGGAAAGGAACTGGGAGGCCGTTTTCCCTGGCGGCCTGTAAAGCCTTGTGGCAGCCTGCAAGCGCATTAATGTAAAGGGAGGACTGTGCCAGAATGACTTATTTCTGCAGGAAAGGAGAAAGTCCAAGTCACATGAGGACGGTTATTCTTCCCAGTTCGTTTTTGTTTGTGCGGCCTGAGCCAAAACACCTATTTTTAGATGTTGGCACCATTCTTCAATAATGTCTGGGGGCTTGGCTTCTGCGCAAGCTCTGATCGTACCACCGCTAACCTCCCGCAAGGTTATAAGGTTGCAAAGCTATTATGGAACAAACAAAAACAAGAAAAAAGACGTTTAATTTTGAATAGTTTCGTATTTCGTATCGCGTGCAAAAAGGTCATTTACTCCAAATGAATGGTTAACATGAAATGGCTTTGGAGTATAATGTTGAGAGTGCAAGATGTCCTTGTTTTTTTAGTGGAGGGGATTCGACAGTAAGGAAGGGCATTAGGAAGCCTCAGTGACGGTAAATGCCACTTAGATAAATTGCCAAACGAGTTCTCTGTGGATGTAGAAGTCACGTGTTGCAGAAATAGTAGCACCGTTGGATCACTTATGGTAATTAGCCAAAGAAGTGAAACTTAATTAGTGAGACTTCAATTCTTTAAAGTAAGCGTTTTATAAGAAAGTTGCTTAATCATGCTCGCCTTCAGAACAAACAGAAAAGATAATTATCTGAAAAGAACGTCGGGGTGACGTCATCACGAGAGCTAATCGTAACTTTTGCACTTTGAAAGAAACAAAAGTTGCGGGAGAACAAGAAACTTCCTGTTTCTTTTTTTCACTCACAGGAAGCGTGACAACGAGCAAAGTTTAAGCTTTGGGTGAGCGTGGCGGGTTCCCTATCAATGTGAGGATACAAGATGAAGAAATACAACAATAGGAAATCCTGCAAGGATGTGGGGGAGGGCTAGCCAAACCCCCGTCCAAGTTTTGTGTATAAATGTTGGTAAAAAGCGGGGTCAGGCGACCTAAAAGTTTTCATTGTTTGTTCGCAGAGCGGCAGTACAGCAGCAGCAGCGTTGGTATCAATCATTGTTGGGACAACAGTTGTGCGAGAAAGTCAGCAGAATGGACGACTCCGCCAGCCGCGACCGAGTGGGAAAACGTGCTTTTGTCACCAGCAATGGTACTGACGGAAAACAGAAGAGCGACCGTAGCCACAATGTGTGTCCTTCCATGGTTCGAGGTATTGACTATTTACGCGAACCGCGGTTGAACAAGGTAAGAAATATGCTATCCTTTCAATTATTTTTTATAACTGTTAGAGTAAAGACCACGGTGAACTGCAAGTAGTTGACATTTTGTCAAAAGATGGCACTGATAGTCATTTCTAATTTTAAGTTCATAAAAATTAAAATAACAGAAAGCGATAATTTAAGTTTTCAATATCTTAAGAAAATCTAATATATTCAGTTCGTTTCCTTTTTGGTATATGATTTACTTAATATTTTCATAAATATAAAAAATTAACGGAAAAAGTTATTGGCAAAAAACGAACTACGTGAACTAGGTATATACATTACATCCCATGCGTTACTGTCACAATACAATTTCATTATATTGCACAGAAAATTAGAACTTTAGAAACAAAATTTCCCATACTTTAGCGTTTAGCGCCATAAGGGATTCCAGTTCACTGTGGGTTTAAGAAAGAAAACTTAAATCACAACCAGGAACATCAGAAAGTTGCAAATTTGAAGTATTTTTAGAGTCTTCAGGAATGTAGGGAGTAAATAACTGCGCTGGGGTTCGCAATTTAAGCTTGTTGTGCAGTTTCGTTAGGAGTTTTAGCAATAAAAAGCAGTCGATCGAACCTGAACGTATTTGCATGGCAGCACGGGACAGAAGTCTCTTGATGACTTGCAACGTAAGGCTCAAAGGGCCAGTTTGAAGGTATTTCATGTAGATTAGATGGGCAAGGACAAGCTCGATCCATTCTCACCTTATCCCATCTGCGTCCTTGATGGCTAATCTGTGATAGAAATTTAAAATTCGATTATTATTTTTTTATCTTTCTTCCCGCGTAAAAAGGGAATGGCGTTTACCTTGGCTGAGCGTCAACTGCTGGGTTTACATGGTCTAATTCCGCCTCGCTTCAAGACCCAGGAAGAGCAAGTGCAATTGTGCATGCTCAATCTAAAAAACTACCAAGAAGATCTCAATAAATATATCTACTTGATGGGACTCCAGGTATGTAAGCAGAAGCACTCTTAAAAGAGCTGGACTGACTCGGTCAGTTTATTTTTAATGAAAATAAATGTTCCTGTTTTTAGGACCGCAATGAGAGACTTTTCTATCGTATTTTGTCGGAAAATGTAGACAAAATGATGCCTATTGTGTATACGCCGACAGTGGGATTGGCTTGCCAGAAATTTGGGGTCATTTACCGCCGTCCACGTGGGCTTTTTATTACTATCCATGACAAAGGACATATTTATAGTATGCTCCGTAACTGGCCTGAAGAAGACGTCCGAGCTATTGTTGTCACGGACGGCGAACGCATTCTTGGTTTGGGAGACTTGGGTGCTTACGGCATGGGCATTCCCGTAGGCAAATTGGCTCTTTATACTGCTTTAGCGGGCATTAAACCTCACCAATGCTTGCCCATCGTCCTCGACGTGGGTACCAACAATCAAGTGACTATAATCGAATTCTGACGCTTTCTCGCAAGCTCATCTAAACCTTTGTTTGGCCCTTGGGGATACTAGGAACTGTTAGATGATCCCATGTACATTGGTTTGAGACAAAAACGAGTTACTGGTCAAGCCTATGATGACCTAATTGATGAATTCATGGCTGCCGTTGTGAGGCGTTATGGGCAAAATACTTTAATTCAAGTAAGATTTATTTGGTTGTAAACAATAGAATTTTTTTCATAAAATAAGTTTCTATTATTTCTTTTTCGGGAATAGTTCGAAGATTTTGGCAATCATAATGCTTTCCGCTTCCTGGAGAAATACCGAGAAAAGTATTGCACTTTTAACGATGACATCCAAGGAACAGCCAGTGTGGCAGTAGCGGGTATTTTAGCTTCTTTACGACTGACCAAAACGCAGCTCAAGGACCACACTTTCGTATTCCAAGGAGCAGGAGAGGTACGTGTATTGAGGTTTAGAAAAAGGGGACACAAATTGGCTAATATGGTTTATTCTGACAGGCTTCAATTGGTATTGCCAATTTGGTGGCAATGGCTATGGAGAAAGAAGGAGTTAGTCGTTCGGACGCGCTTAGCAAGATCTGGATGGTGGATTCCAAAGGCTTGATTGTGAAAAACAGGCCTGATGGTGGAATCACTGGTAAGGATCCTTTGTGCTTTGGTGTTCTAGTATCGAATTCTAGCTAATTGAACCTAATTGGGCGAGCAGGACACAAGAAAGACTTTGCTAAGGACCATGTTCCGGTAAAAAGCTTGGAAGAAGTGGTCAGAGAAATAAAACCAAGTGTTTTAATCGGTAAGAGAGATTAATCATTTAAACAAGATTAATTGACTAACACAAGTCCTAAATTAGGTGCTGCCGCTATCGGGGGAGCTTTTACGCCCCAAATTTTACAAGAAATGGCCAAAATCAATAAACAACCGGTGATTTTCGCCCTTAGCAACCCGACTAGCAAAGCCGAGTGCACAGCAGTAGATGCTTACAAACACACGAATGTATGTTGACTCACTTACAGTTCCTAACATGACAGTGAACTAATGTTTGAATTCATTTTATGTTTTTTAAGGGAACTGTCATTTTCGCTAGTGGATCGCCGTTTGACCCTGTCACTCTCAACGGAAAGACGTATTACCCCGGCCAAGGCAACAATGCATACATATTTCCTGGTGTTGCTTTAGGTGTGATTTGCAGCGGTATTAATCATATCAGCGAGGAAGTTTTCCTCATGGCAGCCAAAGTAAAAAAAAAAACAGTTTAAGCTCCCCGAATGGTATTACTTATGTTTGCTGTTGCTAGGCATTGGCTGATCGTGTTACGGATCAAGATTTAGCTCAGGGAAGCTTGTATCCTCCTTTGAGTACGATTCGGGAGTGTTCTATTGAAATCGCGACGTATATTGCGGAACATGCGTATAAATCTGGTAAAACTTTCTAAGGGCTTACGTGGTTCTTCGTATGGTTTTTGATGAAAAAATATTGTTAGGCATCGCGTCGACGTTTCCCGAGCCCGCAAACAAAGGAGATTTTATTAGAGCTCAGCTCTACGACTTCAATTACGACGGAGTATCAGCTTTACAAGAAGTTTATGAATGGCCCAACATGTAAGTTTAATGTACAGATTGAAAGCTGTTACAGCTTGCAAAGTTTCGCAAAAATGGTACATGGGGAAAGTACGGAAAAATTAGTAAGCAACAGGGTCATGTTAACAACAAATTTTAAGTATTCTGTTAAGTTAAACGGTTGTGAGATGTTCCCTTTCCGTATCAGACCCGGTGAGAGCAATATGTGTAGGATGTGAACATGTGCAAAATACACATAAATGTTAATAATAATAATGATGTTGAAAGGTCTTGCCCGATTCCGTGTAAAATCCTCGTCTTCCTACTGTTCGATGCTATATTTATTTGTTTTTTGCTTATACACTACCTTGAGTCGTGAATATTTCGCTTTCTGGTGGCCATTTTCCTCTTCGTAAAGTTGTAGTTTCTTCGTAAAGAAAATGCTCCAGTATGCTGGTGCTCCATAAGTTTAACGAATTATAAAGAGTCGTTCATCAACCCTTTACGATCAAAGCTTAGCACTCTGGGTTCTGAACGAGTTCTTCGAAGAAAAATGGCACCAAAACACACAAACTTGCACTCTCGCTGCACGACGCCATAATAAATGCCTTTTCCCGCTTTGGAAATAAAGAGCGCCTCAATGCGCCGAGCTGCAACTGATTTTAGTTAACAAATTACTCGCAGCTAAAAGTTTGGGCGCCACGTACCTGGTCTTTATTTTCGAAATATAGATTTATGAGGACATTACGTCAGAATTGGTTAAGATGTTAGATGCGACCAAGTAGTACTAAAGTTCCCCAAGCACTTATTTGCTATCATAATGTCTTTAGTACCACAAACTTCCGGAGCTGTCCCAGAACTGTTGTCGAGAAAGCGCTTTAAAATCACAAGTGTAAGTCGGAATGAGAAGATTGGACTAGTAGCTTCATGCGTCTCGGAAGTTTTGGCCAAGGGTAGCAATATTAAGACAAGATAACTATGGAATCTAGCAAGACTTTAATGTGTCTGTTACAGGTGCTGCTAAGTTACAAGCAGGGCAAACTACTTCTGGAGATACAAAGCTGGTGAAGAATGATAGCAATCCGGTTACAGAAGCAGAAACTCCCCCAGCCTTCAGTTATTGTAAGGTTGTCTTGGAAGAGGATGGTACCGAAGTTGACGAAGACGACTACTTGCAAGCTCTAGCTGAAGACACGCTGTTAATGCTGCTCAAAGACCAAGAATCCTGGCAAGGCTGTATTCAGGATGAAATAGATGCTGCATGCCAGGGACTACCTAAAGGCCTGGTTCTCTTGAACCGAATTATGGACCAACCAAACGTTGTCTTTAGCATGAAGGAAGATGATATTGAAGAAGCTGCTTCTTACGAATTTGAACCAGCACTGCTTCATGGGAAACACAGCGCGAAAGAAGTGGAAGAGGTTCAAGAAGCCTGCCTTCGATTTTTGAAAGATAAACGCGATGCTCAAGATGCTCTCGGCCTACTCAAACTACTACGTAAAACTCAGATGAATCCAGATCTTACCCATGCTACTTCTTAAACATGAATCTGTCCCTTATTTTACTTGGCTCCAAGTTGTCAACGAAGAGGTCCAATAAAGTTTCCACCTCATTTTGTTGTCCCAGGCGGCTCAACGGTCATTTGCTCCAGTATTTTCATCTTGTATAAACTTACACAAAGAGAAAGTGTGAAAAAGGAATCGAATAATGTCTTCATAACCCTGCACCAAATACACAACTGTGTAATAAAGAACGTGTTCTTTCCAAACATGTTTTGTATTAGCATGTCTATGAACATCAACGCTTCCGCTCTGATTTCCATTTGTAAATTGGTGGGGCATCCTTCGTTCCAGGTAAAACACGTTCAGGACTCGATTCCTTCTTGTTTTGCAGCGCTCTTTTGACTTCCATTTTCTGTTGTGCTACAAAAAGCTGTTTTTCGCGAGAAATTCGTTTCTCAAGCTCCCGGTACGCTTTCGCACGTTGTTCGGTCAAAGCAGTGGCACTCTCCTCGTTTACAATGCTAGCAAACTCTGCTGTTCGCAAGGTTTCAAGCTTGGGTCTATTGTAGGTGCGAGACAGTAATGCAGGATGGGTCTGCAATCTCTCCGCTACGTCGAACTTTTTGGCTAATAATGACATCTCATGTTAAAGAATGAATAAGATATTTAACTTGTTACCTTCTTCTTTAGAATCTACGAAAAATGTATGTTTGTTGGGTTGCTTTTCATGAGATCCCAATAAATGAAGCTGAGATTGGAGCTTTTCGATTTTACGGGATTCAACCAGTCTTTTGTTGGAAATGTACTTCAAGTCTTGGGTTTGCATCAAGGCTAGCTGCTCTGGAGTACACTCGTCTTCTTTGTGAGGTGTTTCGGTGTGTTCTCCATCCTGCAATATAGGAGTTACACGAATGTGAGCCAAATATTTTTTTAAAAATTGTATAAATGAGCTCCGTTAACATGAATCTACCTTCATCTGAGAGTTGATCATATGAAAGTAGAACTCATCCGGGTTCCTGTTTAAGGCGCGCTTCCTTAACAATTTCAAGGCATCTTTCTTTTCTCCAAAATTTTTGGCTCTTTGTTTGTAATCCTTTTTCTTCTCTAGAAGTCCCAGATGTGCACGTGCTTCAGGCTAAAATATACACAATGTTACGAAATAAATAAGCATTTGAATATAATAATTTATTTTACTTGATGTCGCTCCCTGTGAGCCTTCTGGGATTTAACAGCATTTTTCAAAGATGACATTTTCTTTATTTTCCACGTGCTAGATTATACTAACAATGCGACAAGTCTAATCGCGTTTTCCAATGGGAACCCTAGTGCTGAACTTTCATCCACTGAGTGGATTTTACGTTTTCCTTTGGGAATGGAGAGCAAGTTCAGTGACACTGGGCAAATTCCTTTGGGAAAGTGCGCACTAGAAAGTGCGGCGAAGGGCAACTTTTGCTGCTCTGACTTTTTCGGCAGTGCTACAGTCCGAGTGCGGTAAAGTCTGGCGC